>JAHWFP010177678.1:70011-107245 GCA_023313725.1 Lithobius niger
CCAAAAGGCAACGTAAATAGGTTTGCATCCGTATTTAGTAGTTGAACGAAGTACATCAAGTAGTTGTACATGAACTTCCTTTTGAAACAGGATAAATACTATAGAAAAACTTAAGTGATGCAACGTGTACAGTATACCAACAACGTCGAAATAGCTCCGGTAGCGTAGTGGCTGATATAGTGTTCCTGTGAGTCGATGTTTGCGTTTTTAGCACGCCATACCGCTTTGCGCATCAAGAGTTTTCTGCTACCACCTAACCCTTCTTGTGTATTTGACTATAGGTAGAACTTAGGTCGGCATTAATTGAGTGAAGTGGTTGTTGATATGGTGACGAACGACTGGAGGACGCGGTTTGATTAGTGACACGCCTCCTCCTCCCTCCATCCTGCCACCCCCGTCACTTCAGCGTCCAATGCTGGTGGTGACTAATTGCTCTCCAAACCGACTTGTGAAGAGGCGAAGCGACGGAAAGGAAAGAGGGGGGAAGTAATTTACGAGCGGGTGAGGTGAATGGTCGTTTGTTATATCTGATTTGTTGGCTGACATCAAACCATCAAAGCTGAGAGGTCAACCGCTTGTTGCTCACGTTCGGAAATGAGAAGCAGCTTCGCGCGCGCGATATTTACTCCTCGTTGGCGACGTTCCGTCGAGTTGCCACGAAAGGCATAGTCGATTAAACGTGTTGTCAATAAACGGCTGTTAAGAGCGATCCATCCTGATTGTCGCATCAAATGACGTAAGAGGGTTTTTTTTTTTAATCCTGGTTGTTGGCCGGATTCGATACTGCGTCCAACATGGCGGACCACTTGAGGCTCGTAGTTGGGCTGGTCCCACGCTGTTTTTACTTTCCATCCATCTTGTGAAGAAGACGCCAATTTATACGCCGAAAA
Organism: Lithobius niger; assembly: GCA_023313725.1. NCBI lineage: Eukaryota > Metazoa > Arthropoda > Chilopoda > Lithobiomorpha > Lithobiidae > Lithobius > Lithobius niger. The sequence continues at coordinate 70,902 of JAHWFP010177678.1, forward strand.
TTATTAATCTTGTTTAGGAAATATGTATTTGCGACTATGGCCTTGTCAAAATGCTCAAGTTTTACCTCAGTCACTTCATACAAAATCTCTTTACTCGATACTCTTCTATTCACTCGGCTGTACTTGCATAGATGATTCCGGGGGGAAGGGGGGGGGGGGCGAACAAAGGTCGTTACCACAGGGGCTCGTCGGTGCTCGATCATGGATACGTAGTATACATATACTAAGAGAAAATTTTACGCTTACACGCTATTTCAATCACTGGAACTCAAACTGAACGTCTTTATTGGTAACTTGTCTCACTTTCGAAGTCATTATTAGCAAGTAAGTTAGTTTATTCATCCAACACAGATTAAAAATATTAAGCACAAAAGCAAACACTAATTCCACAAGAGCTAATGCTCGCGTATTGTACCACTACGTGGTCCAGAGCGGTCTGAGAGGCGCGTCAGATTCGTTTCAGAGCTCGAGGTAGAAGCCTAGCCATAGAAGTTAAAACTGGAATAGCACAGCTTCTCAAATCGTTCCGGACAACGTAGTGGTACAAAGAATGACTTCGAACGTGAGACAATTTATCAATAAAGTCATTCAGTGCGAGTTCCAGTGATTATCAGAGCGCATTAAGTATAAGAATGTAATAATAGCGCTCAAAATACAAAAATACATGCACGGATTGTTCTACGAAATGTATTTTGGCGCTGGTTTGGTTGCGCCTCCTTCATCATATATATACTCTGTATCCAAGCGACGACAACGATTTTGTTTCCCTTTTAGCGGTGCACGGTACGAAGCAGAGTAAAGGAGCTTCTCGCCGTGTGCTGGTGTCTCTCAGTCTGTATTCACGATAATTTTTGTATGTCCAATTCATATAAAATTTTTCCCGTGCACACTATGCTCCATTTGTGGCGTTAAATTCATAAATCAACAAAACTGGGCAAGGGTTTCCGGGATTTTGATTCTCAAATACTAATATGAATCATTCAACACTGGTCCAGCCTCTTCTTACGCTATACGGCAAAGTTTGAGAGCCGAAAGGGGGAAAGCAAAGTGGAATAAATAATTGACCGTGACGAGCAAGTCATTGTTGTGTATTGTTGTAAGCCAAAAAGTGATAGCCGAAGCAAAGGAGACGGAGTCGACAATTGATTAAGTCGAGAAAAGTCATTGTTGTATATTGTAAGCCAAGAGCCTAAGTTTGGAAAGTCGGCCACTGGACGTCACCAGCAACCAGGCGTACGGCTCGCTCAAGAGAAAAGCGGGAGGTAGTTCGAGGTATGGAGGGGAGGGAGGGTGAGAGAGGGGAGGGAGTGGAGGAAAGGGGAGGAACAGTACTTAATTCAATTACCCATCCAAATTCTACTACATCTAGCAAAGATGGGATGAAAGTAGAGGGACGGGTGGGTGGACGAGGAGAGGTGAGGGAGAGGAAAGGGGGAAGTATTACAGGAGACAAATTACCCATCTCAATGAACGTTCAGGTAACATCAAGCGAAAATTGGGTAAACAACCACGGGCGAAACAAAACCTCAAACCGAAAAGAAGGAAAATTACCTGTCAAACCAGGCACTACCCCCGAACGAAGCCGGGTATTCCTGTTAGTTAGTTATAATCCTTATTCAGCGAAATTAAACATAAATTATTGTACAACTAAGAAGACTTTACACACAAAACGACAGCTAAAAAGAAGATGATGGGTGAAAACCACTGATGGATAATTCAACCCGTACATCAACCTTATGAGTCCTTAAAGATTTTTCCCCTTTGTTTCTAGTGGTGGAATGTCATTTGGTTATACAATGATAAAGATGGAGGTATAAACCTGGAGTAAATTTGAGCAACCACACTGGCAGCAGCCTGAAATTATACCAGCTGAAACGCAGCCACCCATACTGTAAGTGTTCAGGCAATAGACGATTATAGTTTCAAGTAAAAGTGATTATTTTTATTATTAACTAAGTTATTCCTTACTGCTTACAGAGTATCACATATTAAGGATCCGTCACAAGTAAACTTGTACCGGCCCTAGGAGTATCTAAGTTAAAACTGGCAAGCTGTAACTCCGAATACAAACTGGTTATCTGGGGTCCAAACTGGCAGCTTTTATACCCGTCTGAACAGTAGATCCCCCCCCCACCCCCTAGGAATTACGTCACGTAATGCGCCATGTGCACAAAAGCGGTTCCAAATGGTCTGAGCAGGTGGTGTCGCTCGAAGCATTGCTGCTGGTGCGCTGGCAATCACCGTGTTGGTGGCAATTGGACGAGTGTGTAGCAGCACTCACAATGGTAAGGTGCACGATGAAGTGTTGGCTTCGTGATATGCTTTGCCCTTACGACTAACAGCCGTTACATCTCCCCTCCCCTAAGTTTTGCTTAGGCAAAGGAAGACCTACTTTCATAATCCCCCAACCCTGCAATAAGTTTTAAGAAAAATTATCCTTAATTCAATTTATTCAACAAGTTCTTAAACCTACATGACAGAATATCATGAAACGTAAACAATCTCCTTCCTTTATATCCCTTAAGGTGGTTAGGCAACTATTCAGCTTAACTTTAAATTTAATTTAAACATTATCACGTGACTTCGCTCCATTAAAAAGTTCATAAAATTTCACCAAAATTGCAGTTCATTTGCTTCTCTGCCAATAACGGAATGTAACGCGCACATTTAATGTCTTCTCACCAGTATGAAAGTTCATCAATAACCAAGAATCGGATTATTGAATCAGGCAAACAGTACAAAATGCCTCGGGAAGAGAAGGGCCCTGTGATGTCTCATGCTCATGTCGGCATGTAAAAGATCCTAGTAATTTCCGATGGTATTTATCCAGCAACATTGGCCCTCTCTCTTTCTGGTGCCATGGCTCACACTGGGTGTGAATCAAATAACAACAGTACAAAACGCCGTATGTGCCCGCTAATACTCGCAATAATAATACCTAAAAACAAGAGACCTTAAAAAAGAAGGAAATACAAACACAAGAGCAACCACTAAACAAAAGATACACAGTCACATAATGTGCAACGTAGTATATAATAATAATAATATTAATAATAAAAATATGCTACAATGAAACAGAGAATTTAAATAACTGAACGGCTGAAAACATTCTTCAGCTTATAACTTTACATAAATTTTCTGATATCCAGTAGCCATAAAGCAACAAAACAGTGCCAAACGTACAACGGTTCAAACTCATCACTCCACTTCTTCATCGTCCTTCACATCCATCACTAGATCGTCATTTGAAAGCTAGGAATTGATCCGCATTCCCCAAGTCCTTAGCAGCCGCCAATTCTGCAATGCGCTCATCGAGCAACACCGTTCTCAAGCTGACCTCTGGCACCGATTGATCCAACAATGACTCTTGAAGACGTAACAGTAGAAGGCTGTGCGCCCCAGGTTGTCCGCTACCTCCGGTTATAGTATCGGGCACGTTCACATCGGGCGCCACTTGAACCATGAACGGTACACCCCCAGGGATCCGGCATCCGGACTATACACGGATTGCCATGATTACAAGACTGCAAGGATTTACTCAAATAGGATTTAGCCAAATTCTGATAGCGTTGTTACCATGTCAACGATACATTTGCCATCGCGATTAAATTCTGGCTGTTTGAATGCCAATGCTTCCGTAAAATTCAGGAATCGCCAGGCGAAAATGAGAATAAACTGGTTGGGAATGATTGATGGAACAATGAAAGTTATGAAAGAGTTATTAAAAATAGAGTTCACCATAGATGTTTTAATGGAACAGAATTAGGACTAGATGTTACGTGCGCGCCCGCCTGCCTTGGTGTAACCCTGCTGAATTACTAATACGTGATAGGGATGAATTATCGTAGAGGTTTCGGGGGCATGATGGCTTAAATTGGGGCAAATGGGCGAAAGTAGGGGGGGGATACATTTCTAGTAGAGATATCGAAACTAGCATTTACTCGAAGCAAACACTCTGCGTTAAAGAATGGCTTTGTGAGGATACAAGGTACACTAATCTGAGAAAGCACGAAAAGACAACTACCCCGACTGGGACTCGAACCCAGGACTTCCCGCTGACTAGGCCGGGCGCTCTAACCGCTGCACTACTGGGGTGGATACTGGCTAGAGGCTCCAGCCGAGCTAAGTAGCTGTTCAGTCTTTCTCAGTGGTGACCTAGAGATCACAAACATACACAAGAAGGGAAAGCAACATTGCTTCTTGGCCTCCACAAAAGAAATAATGCGAGTAATAAATAAAGAATAAATCATAAGGTAAAGAGTAAACGAAGCAAACAGTCAGCATCAAAGATTGGCCGTGTGAGGACACAAGATACACTAATCTGAGGAAAGAAAGAAAAGACAACCCCCCCATTTTTCTTGTGTGGAGGCCAAGAAGCAACATTGCTTTTCCTCCTCGCATATGTTTGTGATCTCTAGGTCACCACTGAGAAAGACTGAACAGCTACTTAGCGAGGCTGGAGCATGTAGCCAGTATCCGCCCTGGTAGCGCAGTGGTTAGATCGTCCGGTCTAGTCAGCGGGAATTCCTCGGATCGAGTCCCAGTCGTGGCAGTTATCTTTTCTTTCTTTCTCTGATTAGTGTATCCTGTTTCCTCACAAGGCCAGTTTTTAATGCAGCCTGTTTGCAAGTTCGTTTACCCTTTACCTTGTGATTTATTCTTTACTTGGCACTTACTCTTAGCTTTGGTCGGATTGGAATGAGGGCTTGGGATTAGGCGTGGTCATATTGTTGGGATGAGGACCCTCGAGTTTGCAATGTTGCTCATGAGGTTAAACAGTACTTTAAATTATTGTACAAGAATTGGTGCAAGACAATATATAATTCGGCGGAGCAACAGTGAGTTGCTTGGAGGGAAAGGCAAACTGTGGGAAAGGTCTGGCAGGTAAGGTCTATTGCAGTAAAGCTGCATTCCACTGCCGTACATGATGCGTCCAGTGACTCTGACGAGTGCCCAGTGGTCCTACCGGACCTGTCCTACAGAATGAAATACAATGGAGGCGTGGGACGAAATCGCCGGGGGGCGGGGGTTGAAAATCAGCGATGCCCAAAGTACGTACCGGGAAGAGGGCAAACGCTCAGGTGATGCCCATTTTTAGAGCCTGACGACGACGGAATTGAGTGACAGACAAGATATATTCCTATATTCGTTCAAAACCAATATTTTCTTGGCAATCTAGTCCCACAGCTTTCACCAGTGAATTGTGTTTAGCTAGAATGTAAAGTCATCTAAGGAGTCTATAGAGCAGCGTCATGTGACGTCATACTGCCTACAAGAGAGATACCTGCAAGGGGCACTAGATTGAAATGGTGGGTTAGACAACGGCACTTCTAGTCAAGCCAGTGCTTTGAGAGTGGATTTCGTAGGCTTAAAAAACCCGTTATTTTCTCCAATCCCTTATGCTACGAGGTTGTAATCGGAAAATAAAGATTCCACTTGCTTAAAAATGTCAGCAACTGCCAACAAATCGACAAAAAATCGCGCGTTTTAGGCCTAAGAAGTCCAGTCTAATAGCATTGGCTTCAGCAAGACGCTCTGCTTTCCCCCCAACAGTGCACCTTGCAGCTAACCCAGTTACTGGCTCAACCGTAGAGTTATATACAATAATTATACTACGTCGTGTCACTGCCCTATACGGTTTGCCCCATCCATGGCTGGTTGCATATATCCCCCCCCCCCACCTCCCTTGATGTATGTCCTGGAAGCAAAGAAGGAATGGGGGGTGGGGGAAACAGTGATAAAGAAAACACCAAGCTTCAGCGGGTGTCCGCGTGTAATAGGTTACATTCTTCACTTTGCTCACTTTGTCTCATCTAACAACATTGCTCATTCTTTATGCCTTTTCTTAAAATGAATGACAAGAAATTTTCTCACACACCCCTGTCCTTTTATTTTGCTGCTGCTAGACACTGAGCTCCTCTACATCCTCATTTAAAGTAACACCTTTGGTTTAACGACCAAGAAATTGTTGTTTTTTTTTTTTACCGCTCGGCCACTGGCAACCGCTAATTGCCTTTTTATGTTCTGTTCTCGGAACTCCCATTTGCTTGTCCCGTGTCTCTCAGCGTGAAAGCTTGCATACTTGATGCGCGTCCCGCGCGGTGGCGCGCAATTAAAAGGCTCCACTCCAGACCCCCGCATGGGACGCAGACTCCCGTAAATCTTAGTTTCGTGGTTTGCTGGTAAGTGGGCGTCAAGGACGTTGGAAGACCTTACCGGAAAGTGTTTACGTTAATGAAGGTCTCTGGTTGGAAATTTACTGTGTTACCACGCGCATCTGTTAAGGTTCCTTGACACGGAGCGTGACCTGCAGCCAGGTTGGTCACAAACTGAATTGTTTGATAAAGAATGGGTAGACACATGGATACGTGATGAGTTACGTTTTGGAAACGTATTCTTATGATAATCTATTCTCCTGTATGGTCTGCTATAGTCTGGGCCCAGTTGATGTCTCACCACGTCCAACCATGGGTGAAGAAAAGGATGGGGATGGAAAAGAAGCTGCCTGTCTGCTCACATCAACGTACTCTCCTACGTTTCCATGGCAATCCGGCATTTTTACGGGATGTGAGCTCCGCCATCTTGGTTCGTCGCTTGTTTTGGCCGAATTCATCAATCGCTATTAGCTATGTAACTACTGATTCGCGGTAAGCAACTGAATGGTATTTTGTCGATGGAATTGTTGTCTAACTTTCACTGTGTGGCCAACATGTATTTGCGATGCTGCAGGCTCTATGTAAGCTACCTGAAAACGAAGCTGTAAACAGTAACATCACAGCAGTACAACTAATTCGTTATCCGTATGTAAAAGCTAACAACCATTTAATAAACCAGTAAAGGGCAATTATTGATTGTATAGTTTGATACGTTACCTGAACGAATGTTTACAGAAAGAATTGAATACGGCCAAGTACTAATCTGAACGATTTAACTTGTGCAGTGTGCTACTTTAACGCCTTAGTTTCTTGCGTGAAAATGCACTCACGATCGTCCATTTACATCCACTACGCGTGTACAGATAAAACTTGCTATTAATGAACACACTACAGCGTATGCGCGTTGCTACTTCCGCTGCGTCTTCCTTTGATCGAAAATGGTACCGACGCGTACACGTTAAGTTTCTTTTCCATTCCCACCGCATTCTTCTCCTATGGTCCAACCATTCACACGAGCAAGGCGAGGCGAATGCCGAGCATGACTCGCATGGTTAGGCTTCCTCGTCGGGCAGAAACAGTGTCTGAACCCAAACTAGGTCTGCTACGGATGTCTCGGGACGAAGGAGGGCAATTTCGCACCCAGGGTTGGGCTGCCGTTTTTATATCTGCCTTAAAAGGCCCAAACTGGGCCAGATCCTAGACTCTGAACTTTCCGTACTTTACCCCAACCAAAACTCCGACTCGAGTCCAGCTATTGGTCAGGACTCGTGGTCAGGATCGGTCGGGATCGGGGTATGAAAGGAACCGTGGGGTTCGAAAACAGTGGGCACTTTAACTTTAACTTTAATTTAAAATATCTAATTGGCCGTAGGGCATTAACAGGATTATCGGTTGCAAAAAAAAAATTGCAAAATAGAAGTAGGCAAGTAAAAACGCAAGTGCAACCCGGACTACTGCATTGTGACTAATGTTGGCGCTATTGACCTAGCTGTTGACGCGCCATTAAACTTCAATCCCCCACCCCTCATCACAGCGATTTGTGTGTATTTATATAACCTTAGTAGTTGAAAATGACGTTAATTCGAAAATTATTGTTTTCTTTCCGCCAAACGAGGAGGATGGTGGACTTAAACTGATAATTTTTTTTATCTTTTTTTTTTAACAAACTATGCAACGTGGTCGAATTAGACTGATAATTCACCGGCAAATCGAAAGTGAAACCATAAAATGAAATTACTTCGGAGAATCATTTTGCGGAAAGAAAAACAAAATTTTCTCACCGAATTTCATTCGTGCTTCTATGAAATATTTAATTTGAGCATTTTAGCACTAAACTCTTTGCCACAAATCGACCTTCGGTCTCGGGAAACTAAATCTGAAAAGGAGTTTCGTGCTAAAACACACAAATTATCGATTTCATAGAAGCACTCGTGATATTATAGCCGATAATTTCCCATTTTTTTCTCTTTTCTGGTTATAATATTCAAGTCCTTTAAAATGATGGTAAATTCTCTCTTTTCATTGTTCAATTAAATGTGGCTTACTTTGTAGCTTTATGAATACGCAAACATGTCATTAAACAACTCATAAATAAATAGACTGATATGATTTTTTTGTATGATTTTTGCTGTTGGCTAATTTCCAATTTTCCTTAAAATTAACCAACTCACACCAGACAATTTTTCTGTTGTTGTTTTCTTAGGGAGAGGAATATTCATTTTGCAACACGGTATGCCTCAATCCGGGCACACAGTTACAGTGTTACAACCTAATGCGCAACGTTGCCTGTGTAGATCAGTGGTAGTAGAGAAGGGACAGGAGAGACGCTGTTGAGAAAGCCAGCAGTGACTCGTAGCATCTTGACGTTGCCATGGTAACGTGATTTTAGGCTTAATTTTCATTTTTTATGCCTAATTTTTTTAATGGTAGTTTTAGTTTCGTAAGTAGCAGATAGGCCTAATGGAGAATTTGGTTCGACCGTAAGCCTATTCATGCAACAATGCGACAAGACTCTTTTAAACTAAGCTAAAATGTTTTTGTTTTTACGGCTGCGTTAACACAAATCTTTAAGATTTCAATTCGACGATGAAATGTTATTATTTAATTTAGTTACGTCGAAGATGTCTATTAGCTATAAGGAGGTAACGATGTTTTAATTTGCCATGTTATTTAACTAACTTTTGACACTGAATCTAACGTTGTAAACAGTGGTCGTCTCTATCTGGGACCGTTGCGAAGTTGAAAAAAGCGACGGACGGAAGGGCAAAGTCGCTGCAATAGTCTTCTCAGCCGGTACGGCTGAGAAGACTAAAAAGCGGCTCACTAGCGATTGAATCTTTTAACTATAACAAGCTTATATCTGATTTCGATCTACTAAAGTAAATTCCTTATGCGGTCGGGATCTTTGCAAATCGTTGGACTCAGGTGTCTTGGGCCCAGTAAGGAAGAAGACCTCAACATTAAAGTGTGGGAACGTGTCCTATATAGAGTAAAGGTGCCCTCAATAGCTTTGATTTGTGTAACTAGCTAGCTAATCCGACGGCTCCCATGGTAATTCTCATGGGGTATAACGACATCTATACAGCTAACCAGGGAAAGTTGCCAAATCTAAATTTCGACAGACAGATAACGCGTCGTATGGGGAAGTGCCGTTTTTCAGTCTTTCCCAGCACTACTTTCAAGGGCCGACCCTATTTGGAAACTTGGCGGCTTCTCTTGTACCAGTTATGGTTTTGGGTGGATCCGTTTAACTGGCTAAAACTCAGCATACGAGCAATTTCCCATAATGGAACATTAAAAAACAAAAAAAAACTGAATCTCCGGTTTATTGAGAATGTCGCTTGAATGGAATTGAGTTGTTTTTTTTATTTCTGCTGATTGCCTTTGAATACATTTGTGATTAAATTTGTGCTGTCCTGAATTTTTTTTCCTTTTGCGTTTTTTGATTCATGAATTGTGTTAAGTTATTTTTTTTTCATTTTTATGATCATTTTTAATCGCTTCGCTCGCTCCATTGGCGTCGATCCATGCTTCTTGTAGTTTATTTGATTCCAAGAGCATCACAAAATCATTTGATCATTACTTCTATGCAAACTAATTGCAATTGCTGCTCACAGTTCGTCCGTCACATTCCTAAGCACGACTGCATTGCATGACTGCTCATGACGTGATTTTGAGGGTCACGAAATCAAGTCACAGCGACAGAAATAGGGCTAACGGAAGCCAAATTTAATAAACAATGGTCGTCAATAGAGCAGCGTCAAGTGACGTCATATTGGCTACGAGACACCATATTTGGAGGTAATAGCTACAAGGTGCACTAGATTAAAATGTAACGGAACAAACGGCACTTCTAGTCAAGACAGTGCTTTGAGAGCGGATTTCTTAGGCTTAAAATAACGGTATTTTCTCCAACAACAAAAATCGCGCGTTATAGGCTTAAGAAATCCAGTCTAATAGCATTTGTTTAAGCAAGACGACCTTCTTTTTACTCTCCAGTGCTCCTTGCAGCTAACCCAGTTACTGGCTCTACCATAGAGTTATATACAATAATACTACGTCATATCACTGCCCCATAGCTGGTACCGTTGCGAAGTTCAAGATGAGTAGAGGACGCGCACACGCGAATCATACGTTTTTAATGATGTAGATTTTTTTTCTTTTTTTGGCTTTTGATCTGAATTAGTTTTTGTGTGTGTGTGTGTGTTGTTGTTGTGTAGTTTGCTTTTTTCTTGCACATCCGGGTTTTATTTTTTTGGTGGGGAGAGGGACGCTAATCCGAGTTGTCTATTGAACCAATTACAGGCCGTGCCTGGGAGTTGGCTCCTTGTCAACCGGATGTTGACCGAGTGCACCTTCCACGCGTCTTGCGCTGTTGTGTAAGTACAAGGTGCACTGATCTCCAAATCTACATGTTGCACTCGACCACGTATTCAACAGCTCACGAGTTCCCTCGTGCCGTGCTTTTTTAAGATGGTTTAATAAAAAGAAATTCGTCTTTAGAGAAGGGCGTCGTGTCTGAGGCTGCACATTGACACATTGGTCTTTTGTTTCCCGCTTTTCCAAATCACAAAATGCCACTCTTCCATTAAGGTTCTTTCTTCCATTGTGTACCATCAGAACAAAGGTGAAAATGGAAAAAAAGGAAGCGGACGGAACACATCGTTCTAAGCACCGATAACTCTAAAACGTGCCTAACACCGCAAACTATCAGCACTTCTCTGTCGTCCGCTTTCAGTCGTTCGTACAAGCTGAGGTGTTCCCGGATAAAACGTGCGTTGGTCGTTATTCGTCGTCTTTGTATCCGAACTCACACTCGAGTACAGTGAACGCCATTAGCATACACGACTCTGCTAGCTGTTGCCGTATATGAGGAACACCGTTCTTTTCACCTTTTTTTTTACGAGCCAAAAGGAAAAGCTTTCTTTCTAACTGTTGCGGGTAATATTTTGCGGCAAGTTTAGGAGCAAGCTCGAGCTCTTTTGAGTTTCAGCTCCTCTTGAAATGTTGTTGGAAAGCGAGCTGATAAGAGTGATTTGCGGGAAGCCAAAGCAATCAGGCCGGCAGGGAAAATGGACCCCAGCCCACGCACAAGACGCTTGCTGAGCTGTGCGTACGAAGTTTGTGTGTGTATGCGGTAGTATGGTGCGTGAAGAATGAAGGCGGGAGTGGGGTCGGTGGAGGGGGATTTGGGGGTGGGGAGCGGGGGTGGGGGGGGTGGGGGGGGGGGTTCCGGATGGACGGGTGGGATAATGCGATGCAAGTACGAAAAACTGCATCGTGAACGAACCGTAATTTGCGTTTGTTTCGCAAAAATGAGAGTCTGAGGGGACATTTACTAGATAACTCGTTTCTCTTAGGGAGTTCCTGCATTGCGTATTGTAGGGGGGTGTACGTCATTCCACGCGCGTGCTGCGAGTGACGCAAAGTGACGTCGGTTTCTAACGCAGCGCGCACTGCACGAACGTGATGAGTAGGTCCCTTAAATTTAATGCTGTCACGCATAATGCAGAATTGTGACGTTTCGAATCAGTAGTAAAAGTGCACAGTAAGTTGAAGCCCGTTTTCTGCCCCTTTGCTAGGCTTTTTTTTTTTTTTACCTTTTTACGAGTTTTTAGGGCTTTTTTAGGCCTTCAGGGCGCAGTAGCGCGGTAGCCTTTTGGGCACAGGGCCACAGTAGCCTTTTTTACTGGTTACTTTTATTTTATACTTTATTTTCACCCTTTTCTGCCTCTTTTTTAAGCCTATTCTTCCCTTTTATTAGCCTCATTAGCCTCATTAGGCGTTTTCTGGCCTTTTTTAATGCTTTTAGGCCCTTTTTCAGTCACCGCCGCACCAGCAAATGGCCATTTTTTTAAACAAAAAAAAGGGAATATCGCGAAAAAGATAGGGGCAATCTCCTACTGTCCCCCTCCTGTGCGCTCCACTGTTTCGAATACACTGTACTGCGTTATCAAGCTGAGATAATAAATAAAGCCTTGAATGCTCGTCGTCGTAAAGAACACTTAAAAGAACACGGCAACATCCTCAAAAGTAGCAATCATCAAAGGAAAAATAAATGAAAAACAAGCGGAAGCGGCGACTACCTAGTCGCAACCGGTCTTCTGTACTTTTCCGCTACTTTCGGGTCACTTCCGCTTCATACTGTAATGGCTGTGGGTTTCTTTTCCTCATCGATTGGCTGCTGCTGAGCTTTGGAGCGTCGCTCTCAGCGTCCCGTGAGCCGTTGGTGGTCCCTTCATGCTCAGATGGCCTTGTTGTTGTGCCGGTTAAACTCATAATTGTAAGCTACGTAATTTTATGTTTTACCCTACCACTCCTCCAGTGATATATTTTTTATAATTCTGTATGTTATTCATTTAGTTTTATATTATTCACATCATTTGATCTAGTATTTAATTTTCATTGGTTTTAAAGCGGCACTATCACTGATTCAAAGTAGGCAGAATCTGGCAACATCTAGCGCTATCTAGCACTTGCCTGCATCGAGCGAAGAAATGCACAAAGTAGTTTCTTTTTACGAAACAAACAAGCCACTAGCCTCCTTAATTATTGAGTGAAAATTTGGTACGTCGTCGTGCACCTGGGAGCAAGCTTTACAGTTCAACAACATCTCTGCCGCTAGATGGCGCCAGGGTATTCTCGTTCGCTTTTCAATCGGTGATAGTGCTACGTGAACGACGTGTGCCACAATATTTACGTAACCGCAGATCACGTGTGCTAATTATCCGACGTGTTCGCGTACTGTGCGTTTACGCAGAGATTGTATGGCCACTGTCTTAGTGGCTGGCCTAACGACACAAAAATAGGCCTAATTGCATTTGACATTGTCACCATTTAAGCGATCAAAGCTGCACAGAAAAAACGTTTGTATTTATCTGTGCAGCTTTGGGCGTTTTAAAAAGCATAAACCCAAGGAAACACATGTACTGTTTCCGTCAAGGAAGTAATCTTCAGTAAATAAAGAGTAAAAATTACAAGGTACGACCAAAACCTTCTGCATTTAATTCTAGCCTTGTGAGAATACTTAACACACTAACCTGAGAAAGAAAGAAAAGACGAATGCCTCGCCTATCTAACCACTACCTAACTACTGGGCTTTGTTACCACCGTGCTACCGTGGCGGGCTCCAGCTAGAAGCTTCAGCCGAGCTTAGTAGCTCTTCAGCGTTTCTCAATAGTGACCTGAAGGCCACAAACATACACAATGAGGGAATAGAAGACCCCCCCCCCCCCTCTTGTCCTCCACACTGGAACAAATGCATGCAAGAAACAAAGAATAAACCACGTGGTAAAGAGCTAACGAAGCAAACTTGCTGCAGGGTAACTTATAGTATTATGTACAGGTATGTCTTCCTTTGTCTAAGCAAACACTTAGGGGAGGGGAGATGTAACGGCTTGCACGTACAGCAGTATGCAACACACGGCTGAGCGTGCGCATTAAAGACAGGCCGTTGTAGTCTTTAGGTCACTACTGAGAAAAGTTGACACTACCAGTCTCAACTTGAGCCTGTAGTCAGGGTCTGCCCCTGTAGTTCCGTAATTAGAACGCCCGTTCTATGCGGGAAGTCCTGGGTTCGAGTCCCAAACGGTGGCAGCTTTCTTTTTTTTTTCAAATGAGCGTATCTTGTATCACAATGTCAGTCTTTATTGCAAACTACTTGCTTCGTTGAGCAGTTTTGAAGTTTTACGGTGGTCGCAGGTTTAATTTTGGAAAATTCTTTTCTTAAAGAACTGTTTTGGATGGTCGATGGAAAACGGAGCGTTAATTTATCAATTTTCATTGTGAGCTGATAAATTGCGGGCGTGCCAACAAGGCCGTGTACCCATTAGCAATAATTAGTAATTACTGCATTCCTCAATGCCATCGTTATTGGAATGCTCGATAATTAATTGCGATTCGAGAAATCTGAAGTTGACAAAGCGAGATGCGTGGTCGTGGCGATGTTAAAGACGTCGTGATGTCAAAAACAAAGACAACATTTCCTGGAAAAGCTTTGGCAAAACCAGAGTTTGGTGTGCAGTTAACGTCAAACTGTCAAACTACTAAAATGGGATTCACATAACGTGCATTGCGTCATGCGGACATAGACGTTACACCACATCAGTGTTTTGCTAAAGTGCAGTACGGAAAAGCAACACACGGCACACCGCCAAACACCGATGAAAAGTAAATGAAACTGCTTTTATGTGTTCGTGAGTTTTTGCCCAGTCAGGAAGCAACTTTTGTCACTGCCTCACCCACTGACGAAGTCCAACGTCAATCATTTTTGTAGTGCCTTAGATACAGAGTATAGAGGGTAAAACGCACACGCACGCACATACGCATACACATACACGTTTTACGATGTAGATCCTAGTGTGTGACGGATTGCAGTGCCCAGCTTGGCGAATTTTTCCACTACAAATGCATCCTCCGTAAAATGAATTTAAAAAAAAATCCCTCATAATCACGTGATGATTGCTCAGTGGGTAAATCTGTTTGTTTATAGATCCTAGAAGGCTATGATGCTAGTTTGAGTATTGACGCCGTTGGTTTTTTTTTTTCAGTGTATTTGGCTGCAAATAAAATAAACTGCATAGTTCCTGATTTGGTCAAATGCTAGATTAAATTGAAACAGTTAATAATTCTTAGCTCCGTATTCTTCATGTTCTCCTGGCGAAGCTAATTTAATTTTAAAATACCAGCACTCGTACCCGGCTACGCTCAAAGTTTGTTTTGCCCGTGGTTGTTTCCCAGTTTTCGTTCGGTAACAGATGCTTTGCTTCCCCCCCCCCCTCAACCTCCCAATCTCTTTATTTTCTAAAGAGCAGGGCCAACAGTCGCACTGCCCTACACACACACGGGGTATTCCCTGTTAACTCCCCCTTCCCCCTCGCCCCACTCACAATTTATCGCTTTGGCTTGAGCGATCCGTATCGTGTGAAAATTAACCGTCTAACGTGCATTTAAGACTTGCCGCTAAGATGACCACGCAGAGCAAATTGTCAGTCGAGGCAACAATGTGCCAATTTCCACTTTTCAGGGCAACAACGTCCCAGTTCCAACTAGTGCCCAAAGAATTGACATGCTCGCCCGTTTTCCTTGTACGGGTTGCTGCTTCGGGGGTTCTTGCTGTCATTTTGCTGCTTTAGGGGTTCTTGTCGTCGTTTATGCTACGAGACTTTGCCTTAAAATGTAAGATAAATTTGAAACATCTCTGTTGAAAAAAAATGATAAAAAATGTCTACGCCAGCTCTTTTTTTTTTTGTTTTGTTCATTTTTTTTTTGCTACGCCTTTGCGGCGGGGTGCGTTGAAGTTGTGGCGGCGGCTCTCTTTCCACGGGCTTAATACGATTTTATCTTGTGCCAAGTAATTTTCAGAGCAAGGCACGAGGTCATTTTCATTTTCTCCTTCATTTTCCGTCCTCCAGCCCCAAATTAAACTGGTTCCTTTTTTGAAAAAGTTTGAAAGAAAATGCTGATCCACTTTTTACGCCACGGCGCCCAAGTTGCCTACGCAGCGGGAATGAGGCCCTCTCTCCAACACGCTTCTTAAGGTCAAAGACAGGGCCACCCGAGGTCTGATAGGTCCTAGAGCTCCAAATTTGTTGTCTTTTTGATTTACGTGACCTTTTGTGGCTTTGTGGTTTTGTAATTTTTGTGATTTTTGGTGGCCGTTTGAATCCGTGTTAGCATTCAATTGAGTTGTTAGTAGGGCAGCAGGCTCCCCCTCCCCCGCCCCACAGGCCCCCTCAGGGCCTGTGTGCAGCTCAACATACTGAGCACCCTTTTTATTAGAACTTTATCTTTTAGCTTGAATTGGTTGGCTCGGCCTCATTGAAACGCAATTCTAGGGAGAGAAGCTGCGCTTGCTCATTCCTCTGGTTGTTCCTGGCCAAGGGATTGTTTTTAAGGTTTGTAATGGCATTATAAAACGCAACGCAAACCCTGTATTTAAAACAATCCTGAAGGCGGAATACTTCACGAGTGATGGGTAGCTCGAAGAAAAAAATACTAGGGTGGGGGGGGGGGAGGAAGAAATGTGTGATACTGAAATTTCGAACTGAACCCCATTTTTATTTTTAGAAAAAAATTAAGAACTAATTTTTTTAGAGTTCGTACGGGTCCTTCAAAACATGCTGTAAATGTCCTAGAAAATACAAATGAGATTCCTGGCCCGAAAAAGTGCTTGAAAATGTGATCTTTAAAATATTATCGTGAAAAGGTGGCAACACATGGGCGACCCGAGTTCGAGTCCTGGCCGATGCACCATTTTCTGCGTTGATTTTGGCTGCCCTAACGCCACATATGATGATCGGAAGTTGTGGAGTAATGATGAGTACAATATATTGATGACAAGGTCAGCTTCACTCACTTAACGATGGTTTAATGGTTCAGGTTATTCTTCTTATAATGCTCGTCCACCCTCATGTAAATTTCATTGGCTAATCATGTATCAAGGTTTATTAAATATTTAATATAGTATATAAATCAGTTGGTTCATGGTCATAAACATAAAATACCTCTAGACAAAAAAGGTTGAGGTGACGATTAGACCGTTGGATTCTTTGTATTCAAGGCCAATGAAAGTTATGATATTCACCCAAAACTGGTATCAGAGAAGCCGCCAAATATTCAAAAAGGGTCGGCCTTTGAAAGTAGTGATATCATTCAACTAGGGAACGGCCGCTAAGGTTAATCCTATTAGCCAAGTTAACCGCACTGAATAATACTTTGGACGTTAAATGAAAAATTAATTAAAGATTGCTACCCCTAGTAGCAATCGTCTAGTATTCATTTAACTTTCGAACTATTAGTCGGTGCGATTAACTTGGCTAATAGGATTAACCTTGGCGGCCTTTTCCTGGTTGAGTGATATCACTACAGCCTTTCAAAGGACGACCCTTTTTGAAAACTTGGTGGCTTCTCTTATTAATAAACAAAAACGTAACGTTAAATGTTTAGAGTAAGGGTCTAAAAGTCAAAACCTAGAAGGAACACGGACAAGCTTTGACAGTCAGGGTCTAGGTGTAAAATTTGGTAAGAGGCTGGTAAGCATTAGACCCTTACTACCCGTTGGTTAGCTTAGTTTTAGTCTATTGGACAGAACGTGTGTATGAACGGTTGTAGCAGGTTTTCTTTGTTCTTAGAATATTGTTATGGAACTTTAAGAACATAATTTTCTTGTGAAGTTTGGCATTTTGTGTCTTTTGATGCCTTAGAATTTTTTTTATTATATTTCGTATATTTACGGTAGAGGATAACCAGTAATGCTCTCTGCTGCGAATACCCTGCCATGTTACTAGAATCGAAAAATTATTTTCAACATAAAGCAAAGCAGCAAACGTATACCATACTACCACTGGATCATCACATGGGTCATTGTAGGAGGATTTCCAGTTTTTCGTCAGAATGTATGTATTTCTGACCACCGGGTAGTAAGGGTCTAATGCTTACCAGCCTCTTACAAAATTTTACACCTAGATCCTGACTGTCAAAGCTTGTCCGTGTTCCTTCTAGGTTTTGACTTTTAGACCCTTACTCTAAACATTTAACGTTCCGTTTTTGTTTATTAATTCGTGTTACTTTTAGAATTGCAGCTAAACTGTAAAACAGTGCAGTTGACGGTGAAAATAGAGAGTTTAACACAGAGACCCTAGGCTGACTCTTACTAACACTGGCTATCGCCAGTGTTAATAATAGAAACAAATTTCTATTTCTTGACGGTGACAGTCAGGGTCTAGGGGTAAAATTTGTCAGTAAGAGGCTGGAAAGCATTAGACCCTTGCTACCCGGTGGTTAGATTAGTTCTAGTCTCTTCGGACTGAACGTGTGTATGAACGGTTGTAGCAGGTTTTCTTTGTTCTTAGAATATTGTTTTGGAACTTTAATAACACAATTTTCTTGTGAAGTTTGGCATTTTGTGTTTTGATGCTTTAGAATTTTTATTATATTTCGTAGATTTATGCTAGAGGATTACCATAATGCTGTTTGCTACGAATATGCTGGCATGTTACTAAATTGAAAAATAATATTCAACGTAAAGCAAAGCAGGAAACGTATAACCATACTACCACTTGATCATCACATGGGTCATTGTAGGAGGATTTCCAGTTTTTCGTGAAAATGTATTTATTGCTGACCACTGGGTAGTAAGGGTCTAATGCTTTCCAGCCTCTTACTGACAAATTTTACCCCTAGACCCTGACTGTCAAAGCTTGTCCGTGTTCCTTCTAGGTTTTGAGTTTTAGATCCTTACTCTAAACATTTAACGTTCCGTTTTTGTTTATTAATTCGTGTTGCTTTTAGAATTGCAGCTAAACTGTAAAACAGTGCAGTTGACGGTCAAAGCTGATAACACAAGAGACCCTAGGCTGACCCTTACTAATCTGGCTATCGTCAATGGTAACAATAGAAACCAATCCTTTAATCTTCAGTCTATATCTTGCAGCTGGCGATTGCTAATTGGTATTGTTGCATAATAACAATGTTTACAACAATGTAAAACAATCTATCTGGTGGTTTAGAGCTCCGTAACCCCTGAACCACTTGGCCAATTAGAAAAGGCCTTATGAAAAGGGCACATCTACAGAGCAATACCTGTAAAATGAGCGAAGAACCAGCTTTATAGGACAAATGGTTTGACCTGTAGAGAGGACAGACGAAAGTATCCCCAGAACAACAAGAAGAAGCTGAACAAGAAGTTGTCTATTTGGCCCCTGTCTGCATCTCGGGTTTGGCTGGACCGAATTTCACAATTTTTGGACTGCAGACAGGCCTTTACTAGTCAAAGCTAGATTCCAAATTTGGTTTAAATATGTTTACTTTTGACGGAGTTATAAGCTCTCAAAGTTGAGAGTTTAACACGGAGGTCCTAGGTCGACCCTTACTAACACTGGCTATCGCCAGTGTTAATAATAGAAACAAATCCATTAATCTTCAGTTTTGCAGCCGGCGTTTGCTAATTGGCATAATTGCATAATAACAATGTTTAAAACAATGTAAAACAATCAATCTGGTCGTTTAGAGCTCCATTACCCCTTAACCACTTAACCAATTAGAAAATGCCTTATGGAAAGGGCACATCTACAGAGAAATACCTGTAAAATGAGCTAAGAACCAGCTTCATAGGACAAATAGTTTGACCTGTAGAGAGGACAGACGAAAGGCAGATCCCCAGAACAAGAACAAGAAGTTGTCTATTTGGCCCCTCTCTGTATTTTGGGTTTGGCTCGACCGAATTTCACAATTTTTGGACTGCAGACAGGCCTTGACTAGTCAAGGCTAGATTCCAAATTTGGTTTAAAGATGTTTACTTTTGACGGAGTTATAAGCTCTCAAAGTTGAAAGTTTAACACAGAGATCCTAGGTCGACCCTTACTACCAGGTTTGGTTTTGAGTGGATCTAGACACACGCTAGTGTGTCGCCGCCAAGTAGACGTTTTATTGTTGTTGGAGCTTAATTGTTAGAGCGTAATTGTTAGAGTGTAATTGTTGTCAGATGGCGGCTCACTAGCAGACTGTGTCTTTTAACTGAAACCGACTTATACGTGATTTCAGCATACTGGTGTAAATTCCCCATGCGGTAGAAATCTTTGCAAATCGTTTGAATCAGGTGTCTTGGGTCCAGAAACAAAGAAAAACTCAACACAAAAATGTGGGAACGTGTCCTTCATGGAGAGAAAGTGTCCTCAATAATGTAGATTTGTGTTACTGGTGACAAGTAACTAGTAACTAGTCCGCAGGCTCCCATGTTAATTCTCATAGGGTATAACGACACGTCTACAGCTGATTAGGGAAAGTTGCCAGATCTAAATTTCGGCAGACAGTTAAAGCGTCATATGGGGGTTGCAGCTAGAAGCACGTGGTCCTGAAGTAGGTTGTAAGTGCAAAATTATTGTTGTAACCATTATTTGTATTGTCATCCAACAGTAGATTGTAACATGCGTAAGTGTTACACGCTTATCGTTTCAGTACCTAATTGTCAGAATTCATTGTTGTTGCAAATAGATGGTTCACTAAGAGACGGCGTAGCAATCCTCTAGTTTAACCTTCTAACTTTAATAGGTGCGATTAACTTGGCTAATAGGATTAACCTTGGCGGCCTTTCCCTGGTTGAATGATATCACTACTTTGAAAGGCCAACCCTTTTTGTAAACTTGGCGGCCACTCTTACCAGTTTTGGTTTTGGGTGGATAATATATAAACATCATATTGCATCTGTATTTATATAAACATCAGTTGGTTCATGTCGGGAATGACTGACTAGAATGGAATCCTAACAAACTAGCGTATAGTAGGGATTTTACTATTGTTGTCATAGTAAAACATAAACAGTTATTGTTGTACTTCACATGAGCTGTTATTGTTGCACTTTCAGAGGGGGTGCAAGAGCAAAATTCAGGGCTTTAAAATACTAAACAGTTTTGGGTTCAGTGTTATACCCGATTTGTATTAATTTTACACAAGAATTTGGGTCCCCTGCTTTGAATTTAGGGCCTCCCCCCCCTTGGCTCCGGGCCCCGGGGGTCTTGAACCCTTTGAACTCCCCCGCCCCCCCCCCCTTAATTGCGGTATCGCATCAAGATAATTACACATTGTTATCACGAGACTGACATCTGGGAGAGGCAAATTAAAGTGATGCATCCTTAATCCAAGGTCTGTTGTGATAGAGCTTTATGGCAAGTCGTCGTGGGATGAAGCCGTTTGGGTGTAATAGCAGTCCAGCTGCGAGTGTAGGATGAATCCATGCAGTACTCAAATTAGGCCTAATTACTGCTGGAACTATCTGCAGAGCCAACATACTAGCGATACTCCATCACATGCGGGAAAGAATAATCCATGGTAATGACCACCATACGAACAGTCTTACACATTAACTGTCCTCACAAATCCGTATTGCCAAATATCGACGCCATTTTGAAATTTCAGGTCATTTTCGGCCTGATCACTATGCTCAGTACGAATGCGGATCGCGAAAGCGTGGCCTACCGAACCTGTGGTCTTTAAGGTTTTTTACTTATTATTATTTTATTTATTTATTTATTTTTTTTTTCTGTGAAAACTGTTGCGTTGCCATATCGGTGTGCAAAAACCAGTGCTTGCAGAACTGGCGAATGTAAACGATTAATGGGAAGCGTGTTCATACTTAAGGTGGCTTAAAAACTCCATAATTCTCCAGTTCGGATGGCATCTCTGGTCACGAAATCACTATAATGTCGTACCAACATTACCATTAGTGTTAAATGGCCTTATTCGTCAAATTGGCTTTTGTTAGCTACTTTATGTACCAGTTTTTTTTCTAGCATATTTATGGGCAGGGGAGTGGCAAAATGGTCTAGGCTGGAATTATAACGTAATTCGCACGTCAAACGGGTTTTATACACAAGAGTTGCAGCCCTGCAGTCCATATCAAAAGACATTTTTAATGCCGTAAAACACACCATTCTGTTACGTAAGGTCCCTCATCGTCACGTGCTAACGGGAATTTCGTGCTTTGTATTCATTTATGTTTTAGAATTTATGTGTTTTTTTACGTTCTTAACGTTGCTTATTGCAGAATGTAATGATTGTTCCACATCTGGTGAGCTGTATTTTGTGGGCGGGAGGACCATTCGACACGAAACCGTGTTTTATTTTTATTTATTTATTTTTTTGTGTGTGAGTTTCTTTACACAGCGCTTCCATTCAACTCCGCTTCGGTTTTGTTTATTTAGACGGAGATTCAGTTTCCCCCCAAAAGAGCTAAGTATTAGCGCTCATAAAACCTAACAGAAATACTCTCACTCTCACCGACGTGACTCGGTGGATTTTTTTTTTTTTTTTTTTGCTTTTCGTTTGAAAAAGTACCGTTTCCATTTGGGCCAATGGTTGGAGCGCTGTTTATGGTTTCCATTATGCTTGTAAAGACGGCCACCAGATGGCGTCGTCTCCACCCGCCGGTGGTGGCAGCGTTTCAATCGTCGGCACAATGGCGGCTCGGTTGGCGGGCTGACGGAGGAAAAAGCAGGCAGAGAGCTGTAAATTTCTAGCCTGTAGGAAGTAGAAGTCGCCTCTAATAAGAGACGCTTTGATCGCAGACCTTAGCAATGAATGGAGGAGGTAGGGAGGTACATAGGGGAAGAAAGGAGGGAAAAAGAACTCGAGATTTTTTTTTCTCCGTGTAAGATTAAAGATGACACTATGAGGTTCACGGGGGTGACTGTCGCTCCGGAACAATGGCGACCCAGTAATTTTCTGGCTTCCTGAAATATTGAGACCCAGAAAGTGAAAAGGAGTCTAGATTGCCGCCAGACTGGCTCCTAGAGGAATTTTACAGGTTTCCTCGAGTGTACCAGTTCTGCTGACATTAATGGTTGCTTCCAAGACAGGTCAGGACAGATATTGGCCCATCACCTTTATTCGATACTCTTAAAAGACAAAAAGGTCTTTTTTATTGGTACTGGTACACATTTCACGGTAAGAAGTTCACTTTACTGACGTCAGAGTTTAAGAACCATTTTTCACCCAGTTCACAGCCATCAGTAGTCAGCAAGACTAAACTCAATAAAGTAGCACCAGAGGTTTTCTTGAACTCAGGGGCCCAATCTGTCCCCGTATCGGTTTGGAGATGCACTGGATCATGGTCAATGAGGGAGCGATGGTCCTACTGAAGAAGACAACTGAAGACTACAAGTGAAGAGTACCACTGAAGAACAACAGTGAAAGCCACTGGCCTTTCACTGGAAACACCGGAAGAACTACGGTTCAAACATAGCGCTAGTGGCAAATCCTCTTCAACATCATGGAGGACGTTGTTTGTAAAAAAAACCAGAGGGTTTGCGTATGAATCTATGGTTCAGCTCAAGCCAGAGACAACACAACTGAACTTGGACTGAGTGCTTTGTAGCTCAGCAAGGTTCAGCTAACTCATTAATTGACCTTAACCCAACCATAGTCTAAGGAGGCCAAGTTTGTCCTTAAAGTTCCAGTTGAATAAAAAACACAGCTAGGCGATAGTTCTGTCTCGTCTTCTTGACTCATTCTGCCTATGAGTATCTCCATCGGTTCTTTTTAGCCAATCGGAAAGGGTTATTTTTGACACATCAGCCAATCGCAGCCCGCTTATTCTAATCAGGTCTGGGAATCGTCCACCAAGCGCGCGATTAATAAGTGATAAGCGTTCTTGTGCAAAGCGATAAACAGGAATCAAAACTAGTTAGCACCACACCAACGAGAGTCGCCTACGTCACGTGTGAAAAGGCTTCGTGAATCGCTTATTAAATAATCAGAAGCTGTTTATGTCAGATAAGTTTTAGGTTAGCTTGCATTTGATTCATTTTGAATGGGACGTTGATTGCTAAAACGACGTCTGATTCTGACTGATGCTAACTAAAATAAAGTTAGCTTTAATCAGAAACGTGGCCTGAAAGCTTTTTTTTGCAAATGGCAACAGAATTGGCCGTTAAGCAAAATTAGTTTATTCCTGCTGTAGGTAATGCATTACACCGTAATTAATATGCTTCACAGGAGCTCCGCAATGCATCTTAACTCGAGGAATGGTCACTTGAAGTTATTTTAACACTGTTTTAGCATGTACCACATTCGAGTTTCTATAGGGCAGTGACGCGACGTAGTATTTTGTATATAACTCTATGGTGGAGCCAGTTACTGGGTTAGCTGCAAGGTGCACTGGTGGGGAAAAAGAAGAGCGTCTTACTGAAGCCAATGCTATTAGACTGGATTTCTTAGGCCTAAAACGCGCCAGTTTTGTCGATTTGTTGGCAGTTGCTGACTTTTTTAAGCAAGTGGAATCTTTATTTTCCAATTACAACCTAAGCAGCATAAGGGATTGGAGAAAACAACGGTTTTTTTAAGACTACGAAATCCACTCTCAAAGCACTGGCTTGACTAGAAGTGCCGTTGTTTTACCCACCATTTCAATCTAGTACCCTTGCAAGTATCTCTCTTGTAGCAATATGACGTCACTTGACGCTCCTCTATAGCAACCAAGCCAGCGAGCAATGGACAGACGCTTAGGCGGAATTTGGCTTGGCTTTCAATAGCGCAGTGGAAAAATGATTTGCGATTAGATAAATATAGATAAATAACAAATATAGCTCTAAAAACGTGTACTAATTTAAATGTCACATAACATCTAGGATAATTTTAGTAATACGTGAATTAAAAAACGAATATTACATCATCGTTTCTATGGAGTCACAACCTGCGAATGTCTGCAAACTGAAGCGTATTAAAAAACGAAACCGAAACACACACAGGAAATGCTAGGCTACATCACGTAATCGATGCTAAAAGACTGACAAATTAAAAGTGTAGCAACATAAATAGAAAATGGAGAAATTCTTTCATGCGCTTTAAATGTTTGTGATAGTTCTCGCGAGATGCTTTTAGGGCGCGCTTACGCATCGACTCGCCATTGCATTCTCGCAGCTAGACGCTTGAAATTATCTTAAATTCCAACATGGCGGCGGTTTTAGCTCTACCAGCTCGAACGAAACGAGTCAATAATTAAGTTTAAGAGCGATTGGGAAAATTCTTTCGTCAGGAAGAATCCTTTATCTTACTGTCACGAATTATAACACTGCAAGCATTTACTCAAACGATGTCTGATTTAGATAATCCAGGAAGCTTTGTTGCCATGTCAACGACATCTTTGCCATCGCGATTAAATTTCAGCTGCAACGACGAGCCTTTGCATTCTCGCAGCTGAAATTTAATCGCGATGGCAAATGTGTCGTTGCCATGGTAACAACGCTTCCTGGATTAGCTAAATCCGACATCGTTTGAGCAACTGCCTGCAGTCTTATAATTCGTGACAATAAGATAAAGAATTCCTCCTAACGAAACACTTTTCCCAATGCTTCTAAACTCAATTATTGATTCGTTTCGTTGCGAATTGGCGGAGCTAATACCGCCGCCATGTTGGAGTTTCAGATAATTTCTGGCTTCTAGCTGCGGGAATGAAAACGCGAGTCGTTGCGTAAACGCACTCTTATTGAATACCCCTCCTGCCGCGGGTAGGTATCAATCTTTTTGGAACTCCTTAAGCTCGGTTGTGCTCTTTAATGGGAGCAAACAACTTTCGTGTTCCAAAAAAATTATCGATAGCTATACCTTGTCTGCAATACTTGGGAGTGGATTTTCAGAGTGTGTGTTATTAATTCTCCTGAAAAAGATAAAAGTAAGTGGACGTTGCTGGCTGCAGCTTAACTATCAGGTCAGCTTGGTTGTTAACAGATGCTGACAGTTTATGGGGCAAGGAGAAAATTCACTTTTATTGGCAGCCGCACAGCCATTTTATTTTGGCTTTTATACCATTTGCATCAAGCGGTTTTTCTGTCATCCAAATATTTTGATGAGAAACTTATTGGTGCTTACAGAAAGACCGCAAAGGATTGGGCTTTAATTTAATTTAATACGGAATCCCGACAGTCTCTTCAACAGAAGAACTGCCCTTCGTTCAGTAATAATAAATAAACGAAAGCAGGAATAGTCCCGCTTTCAGTAGGCTAAGTAAGTTTGTTTTATTCTGCTCAAATTACTAAACCAAACTGAAATAAGGATACGTTTAGCTGACAGTACAGGGTTCATACCGACCTGGAAAGTCAGGGAACATCAGGGATAGTCAGGGATATGAAATACGGTCAGGGAAAGTCAGGGAAAAAATGGAAAATTGGTGAAAAGTCAGTGATAGTCAGGGATATTCGTTTTTGGAATGAACTGGTACATTTTTTAGAACCGGTTTTTTTCATTTTTAGAATTTTGTTTTTAGAATGAACAGTCTGGTCTCGCAAATTCCACTCGCTTTGCTGCTACCTTCTTGTCCCATTTAAAAAAAAAATTGAGAAAATGTGCAGCTGCATCCAGATGTAGTTATGAGCCAGGCCTACAGAGTGAGCAGTTGACTCTGTGTAATTAAAAAATTAAAAAAAAAAAGTACAAGGGTTTTGGTCAGGGATATTGAAGAAATAGGTCTGGGAAAATCAGGGATAGTCACGGATATACGTTTTCAGATATGAGTGTGAACCTTCCAGTAGCTAATGATGGTGTCTCGCTGCCCCGTAACCGACGCTGAGAAATATCATTAGGGCTGCGTATGGTTAATTCCGAAAATAAGTCCGATTGGAATGAAAGCTCCTTACTTCACTACTTTTATCTCAGTTTTGCTTGTATGTACTATAGTTCCAAAACAAACTGGAAGTGGCAGTTTGATTTGGAACTATGATATATCCGTACAAGCAAAACAAGGCTGACTGAGGTAGAAGTTGTAATTCGGCATAGGATATGCTTTAAACAGTCCTACCGAATATTTTCTTTTTTGCAACACTTTTTTTTAATGGATTTGCATCAAAGGACTGACTATGGTAGATGAATAAACCTTGTGAATGTACTTGATGGAGCACCGAGCACTTGAAGGACATCTTGTTAACTAGGGCAAAGTGCCAAAGGACACGCCAATCGGGAGGATTCAGGACCAAGAAGATTCAAGCACGGGACACGAGAAGGGTTAAACAATTGATAATTTCTGTGGCGTGTCGAGTATCCTTGTTGTTGTTAGGTTAGGTTAGGTTGTGGTAGGTTAGATAAGTTGCTTTGGCTCGAATTTCACCGGCATGGTATGGTTAAATGCGAGAACTCGACACATGAAATTTCTCGTGTCTCGTGTCCTGCGTCATCACTGGCCACCATCTTTGTCAACACGCCATCACCACACCGCGTGTGTCTTCCTTAATCCTCCACGGCATCTGACGTGTCCCGCCTGGCGGGTCCTGGAGAGGCTTAGGCCAGATTCCAGCCCATTGCGAGAGCGTGTCCCTTTAAAGTCTATTTCTTGAATGTATCGTTGAGGTTCCTACGTCCTCAGAAGTTATAGCGAAGTTTTACGCAGTGGCGTCATCCTGCTGGAAAGTAGGCTTCTGAACTTTTTGATGGTCTTTGTTGTGAATTAGCTTGCTGACAGTTTGACGTCTTCTCCTTTCCCAGCAAAGGTAAAGCTCCTTATTTCTGACAGGTGTGATGTTCGTGAAAAGTGTGAACAGGGATAAGAAGAAGCCGCCTAACCGAATACCGACTCTTTTGTGGCGTGTGACGAGTAACAAGTGGATCGAAAAATGACATTAATAATCGGACGGAAACCGCCATCAATCCTCGAAGAAGGTGGAGTTCAGCATCTAACTGCACTCTGGAGGCCCCCGTGATTGTTCCTCGGGAATAAATTGGAACATGAACGGCTTCGTCGAAAGCTGCCAGGAAGCCAGACGCCTAATCCAGTGGCAATAAGATCTGCGGTAAAAGAGCCCTTAAATGAGTAGAACCGTATAGTTATCGTTACAGTGAAGGCGGGAGGGTCGAGGAAGCTGAACAAAAGTGTAATAGGAATCTGGAAAATCGATTTCCGGACGCCTTGGAGCGAATGGGGATAAGTTCCCATAACTCTCTCATTCCTAAAGGTGTTTGTCTTAAGTTTGGTACAGATTGCTTTAGTTAAAAACCTATATAAAAACTGAGACGGTGACCGTTGGGCATCGAAACCGTTAGTTACATTTTTGTAATTTTTTTATTTTTATTTCCACAAAGTTTTTGAAATTGAGTTTTAAACCTAAGCAAGGATTGTTGCAAATCTTGTGACTTGCATGTTTGATGGGGCCTATGGGGGCCGTTCAACTATTACGTCATCAAGAAATTGGCCATTTTCAACCCCCCCCCCCCCCTTCTCGTAATCGATCGACTGCAAAATTAGTTACCCTTAGGGCCAGCCAACCGGCCCTAAGGCTAACTGATTTTGCATGCTGGCTCTTTCTTTTACGTTTTGGTTATTCCGGACAACCGCAAAACAACAAGGGTACGCGTTACTATGGGAAATGGAAGTTTCTAGAAGGTTTCAGAAGCAGGAACCGGAAATGAAATGACCTCATTAGGACGCCGGCTGGCCCCTTCTACTTAAGTATGGTAGGGTCCCCCTGTTTTGCTGATTAAGCCTTCAGTAGGCCTGAGTTTCAACCGAAAAAAGCCTAATGCGTCCTAGCATATATCGCTCTGCATATGCCTGGTTGACTATTTTCTCCAGAACTTTTTTTTTTAATGAGGCCATACATTACGCAAAGCAAGAAAAATAATCGTGCAATAAAGATAATGTTGTACGTTTTCTAGCATGGGGTCATGGGTTCCCCCCCCCCCCCCGCCCCCAGAAAAAAATATTTTCATTTACGCCACTGTAGGAACTCTATCGACGTGGCTATAGATACAGGATGTTTACAGAGCAAAGAACACAGCTTGTAGCATACTACTCCGTTCCGTCCCGTTCCGACGACTGACGGCAACGGATGGTCCAGCACACATTGCTTTCGTCGCTAACCATTTCAGTCAGCTCTACTGAGCTGTTAAGTGTGATTGCTCTCAAATTGGCAATGCAAATGAAGAAGGACTTGTAGTGACCTTAAGTAGGTAATTATGTAGAAGGTCGTAGTAAATTAGGTATAAACTCTTTACGCACGATCACGATGACATTTAAGTCCAGAAGGTAACTGAAATAGGTTCGCACCTATATTTAGTAGTGAAAAGGCGTTGTGCGCAAGCGCGTGGGGGACGACGACGGCCGTCGACTGACGGCAGGTGCGTACACTTCTCCGATGCGATCAGTTTTTTTTGACTGAAAGGATTCTGCCTCGACAATCCCGTCCGTCAGCCGACGGGTGGCCACGGAACGGTACGGAGCAGTATAGAGCAGTGACATTTGCCGCCATATTGGCACCAGTATGGGTTTTGGAGTGCATAGCTACAAGGTGCACTACATAAAAATGGAGGTAAAAACAACGGAAAAGCGTATTTCTTAGGCTTAAAATAACGTTGTTTTCTCTAACAACAAAAATCGCGCGTTTTAGGTCTAAGAAATCACTCTTCACAGCATCGGCTTCAGTATGACGCCCTTCTGTTTCCCTCTGCAGTGCCCTTTGCAGCTAACCCATTAAGGCTCAAGCAGAGAGTTGTATACAATAATACTACGTCGTGTCACTGCTCTATACGCAGTTCCTCTAATTTACCCATTTTTAATCTAAACAGAAATTTGACGGCCTGCAACGTGACATGACGGAACGGAACGGAGTAGTGTGCTACAAGATTTACTCTTTCATACAAAATTCTACTAGAAATAAAAGGGTTTTCAAATATTCCTGCCTTGAAGCGTGTGCCAGGACGAAGTTTGGAGGACAGAGACCGCCGCTTGAAGTGGAGATTAAATCCGACTTAATGATTTACGCGAGCATGCGCACTTGCTCTTCTCGGGTTTCGTGAAATAAAAATGGAGTCTTTATCCCAAAGTGGACCTGGCGCGTGATGCTAAACAGGATGTAATGACGTTTTAAACAGCTTGAGATTAATCTGAGTGTTGATAAACGCGGTTTTTAATAATTTTAAGTGCTTGGGAAGCGTCTTGGCCCCTCGTTAAGAGAGAACGTCCATGGCTAAAATTACATGCAACGTAAATTTGTATGCGTGATGAACAGTTTTCTCTTCCACTGTTTAGGTTATAGATGTGTTCAGATACACGAATGGGGTTGGGAGAATGCGGGGTTAGGGGGGGGGGGGGTGAGAGGAGCAGGCATTTCCTCTATCGTATAGAATTTGAATAACAACAAAACCGAAACAGCAACAACATACAATCGAGCGAAATGAAAGATTTATTAGTCTATTTACAGTTTATACTCGTAACGGAAATAGGACAACGGCTGGCAATAATTTTCTTTTTCCGTTTCTTGTCAAATTTAAGGTTTTTAACTAAAATCTCTTGCAGACTTACGTCATCTGAAAGTATAAACTACTTTAGTAGATGAATCGTCCAGAATCGGACTGGGTAGGAAAGGGCGCCTGTGCTATTTACCGAAATGAGCAGGAAGGGGCGTTTTACAGGAAACTCTGCTGAAGTAATGGTGCCTCCAACCATCTAGGGGTTTAGGGAAGCGCTCTAAGCTCCCCAAGGAGAAAAAAAGTCCGGGGTCGAGCTCAAAATGCTTTGCTTATTTTCATATTATGTCGTCATTTCTGGCTTCTGGAGTAGAGCCTTCTGCAACACACATTTTATATTTCAAGTAATGCTGTTGTGCCTGAAAAGAAAAATCATTAGTGGACATGGAATCCAAAACCCTTCATTTTCTTTGCGGGGAGGGAGAAAAAAATAAACTACCAAAGGGGCGCCGAAAGAGTGGTAGCCAAAGGGCGCCTGTGCCACTGGCACAATGGCACTATGGCCAGTCCGAGCCTGGAATCGTCTCAATTTGAACATTACTGGGGGTTTTTGAAGGAGAAAGAAGTCTCGATAAGGGAGGGGCAAGCCCTGGGATTCGAACCGGGGAAACCTTCTATTACCACGTGGACTGAGATGCTGCCCAGATAGGCCAGAATAGCTCTCAAAGAAGCCTGAATGAGTGCGGATGCAAACCTATTTACGTTGCCTTTTGTATTAAAATGTCAGGCTGCGTGAGCGGGGAAATGAACCGACGACCTTTGAAACCAAAGGCAGAATTAAGTTCCTACGCTAAGTCGTACTGACAACATGGCTCAGCGGTAGGACTTCGGCGTTTGGTTTCAAAGGTCTGGGTTCAATTCCCCGCTTAGGCAGTCTGACGTTTACGTCCAAAAGGCAATGTAAACAGGTTTGCATCCGTACTTATTTAACACTTCTCGAGCCCATTTGGCTTTCCGCCCTGTTTAAATTGAAGAAGCCTGATAGTTTTTCATGCTACCCTGGTTTGACTTTGCCAAGCATCGACTAGCAGGGACTTTGCCAAGGGTACCCTCTCCAGTCATTGGCCAGATCTGATTCCTCAGGCAACAGGCTTAATCCACCGCCACTCAGCCACAATTACCACCGGTAAGGGGGTTCATCGGTGATTTGGTTAAAAGTGGCTTGCAGGTTCGTATCCGATTCCCGCCACCAACGTATAGGCTACTCTCAGTCAGCCATTTGTCTAGATGCATCCTGTTCGTATGCAAGGAGCATTTTTTAATCAAAATACTATTGCTTCCTTTTTTGTTGCATTTTAAAAGATTAATCATTATTTGTTGTAAAGCAGCAGCATTTGTGATAAATCATACCGTTATTTCACCTATAGTGAAGACTCTCTCATAAAATTTTTAATGGCGTTACAAGTAAAGTTGTAAAAGTAAGTGATATTTTAATGGATTTGGTGTCAGTTATGTTCTGATGAATTTATAACAAGGCTTTACAACAGCCAACTTGTGACTCTGGTCAGAAGACAGGACTGCCAAAAACTGCATCAAAATATAAGGTTTTTTAATACATGTTTGTGCAAATTGGTTTTTAGAAATTCATGGCATTAGTGCTCATTTGCCGATTCTAATCCAAGATACAGCCACAACGTCCAAAGACAATGAGAAAATGGTTACAATATTTATTTATTGTATTATAGTGTTCGCGGCCTATCTGGAGTTCGCCCCAGAACGTACACCTAATAGATTGTGTATTTTTGGTAGCAGAGTGCCTTGTTGATATCCAAGATGGTTACAAAAACAATGGCGGCCGTTCATTAAAGCCGCTCCCTCCAGGAAGACAGTAGCTGCTCATAAAATATCTCCAGGACTCAAGATGCGCTGCGCATTCATTAGTATGTTGAAGTGCATAATGACACTCACAATTTGCATTACCTTATTTAAAAAAATAAATAATTCAGAAAAATTTTAAATCCCATTTATTTGTACAACGATCAAAACAACGAGTTTTAGGCAGTTCACCTTGCCCGCTTGCACCTTTTCTTGATGCTGCGCTCGTCTCGAAGTGAGTTTCTATCGATTGGAGCGCCCTCTTCTATTAGGTACTTACTGGCGGAAGTCAAACAAGCGCTGCATCATCCGACAACACCGCGTTCGAGGTGGCGGAAAATGAAGTACGACGCGAAGAAGAGTTTCGGTGCTTATGTCGGACAACGGACTTAGTCGGCAGAAAGGAAAGAAGGGCTTTCGAAAGGACGGAATTTTCTAGAAGTTATTTACAGAATATCGACCTTCGGGGGACGGGGTGAGGAACCGGCGATAAAAGAGAAAAAAAAAAAAAAAAAACACTTGATGAAGTCTTCCTACGTGTCGTGCTTTCGTGCTATTGACGTTACGTTTACTTCGCGCGCAGTGAAGGTTCTTGTTTGTGGTGATGGTAATGATTCATGATTTTCTTCGAATATGGATTGAAGAGCTGGACATACAGGCTAAGCGTTTTTCGTTCTTTTGTGACGTACTCAGGGAGTAGACGATTGAAGTCAAGAATAATCTTAAAGCCAATTTACTCCTTACTGCATAGCTAGGGGACTATGCAGTGAGAACACATATTAGGCATAAAACACAAGTTTAGGAGCTTGGTCTTATCCTGAGCTGAGTCCAGGGATACAACTTTTCGAGTTGTCTGCCCCACACCAAGTGGCTTCCTACGGTCCAGGCCCTCGTATTTATACGCGAGGCAGAACAATAGAAGTCGCCTGAGGCATTACGTTGCGTAACCACTAACAGGTAGGAGCCGGCTCTAACTGGTTTGAACAATAGAGTAGCCTCGTTCCCGGCTGTTGGCGTTCAGCCAAGTTCCGGTGTAGACGGAAGTTGACAGGACGCCAAGCAGCTTATGTAACTGCAAGGTGCACCATGTGCGTTCACACAAGGTGTGCCCTGCTATTCGTAAATAGCGTGTTACACTTTCGTTACAATACAAGCTTCTGAGGCTGCGTTTCGTTCTTCCGTTTACAATGTTTTTTCCGTTTTTGGTTTTTATATCAGAAAACGAAACATCAAAAGCTCAAAAATAGAAGTGATATCATAATTTTTTTTTTTTTTTTTTTTTTTTTTAATAATAATAACTTTATTCAAAGAGTGTTGCCGAAGGTCTATAAAAGTCCTTGTTTGGCTACACATTTAGACAATTTCACAATCAAGATAAAGAAAAATCTATAAACAAAATTAAATTACACAGTATGGTAAAAAATATAAAAATAATAATAATCACAGACACAGAAAAAAAAAACAATAATTAAAAAATAAAACTATACCTTAGTTGTTAATTAGCCATTCTTTTATTTTGTGTTTGATTGAAGTGTACTGAGTTAAATCTAGTAATTTTGATGGAATTAAATTGAAAATTGTTGGAATATAATGATCTTTAGTTTTTGAGCCATATTTATTTTTAATTAGTGGAATATGGAACCTTAATCATAATCAAACTTTAGAAAAAGTCTTTAAAAATCAAAGACTTTCAAAATGGTTGGCCATAACTTGGAGAGTTCTGCGTAATTTTTGGACCATTTATTCGAATTTAATAGAAGCCTACCATCATTTTATGAAAATAGCATAACTGTGATCCCATCGTACCGTATGATGGTTGGAAAATCTGGCAACGCTGTGACAATAGTGCACTGCTGACGCGGCAGCAAAGCTCTATCACGCGAGTGCTGTATTGTTGGCTTGCAAACTTCATTATTTCCACGGTAGCAAAGCTTAAATCCCTAACCAGACTGGCTGTTCGTGGCTGCAGGGAGTCGCACTATGGTGGAAAAAAGACTTCAATATTGGTCCTTAACGCAACACCAACAATACGATTGCAGCAATTTTGACCTTGTAGGTACGCAGTCACGCATTGCTTCGTATGAAATTTTCTTCTGTCTGGAGAGGCCTTACCGTTTTGATCTTTCAGTGTTGTCGCATGGATTTGTGGAACCATTCCGGACGCAGGTAGTTTATAGGAGATTTGATGCCTACATCTGTTTTAATGAAGAGAATTAAAAGTGCAGTTTCCGGACGGTATGACGACTGTTTGTTTGTTTGTATATTTTAATGCTTAGGAAGCAAGGGGCGCGTTCCACCTGCGATGCATTTTTAATTCTGTTAGGAAACATTTGTAATCACAAACACCATTCTTTCTGCGTCTTGTGGTTGGTAGCCGAGAATACTGTTTATTGTAAGAGAGATGAAGCCAAATTTAATTTACCTTTTAAGAATAATTAGTTTATTAAATAGTGAACCGATGTTTTGATAAAGTTATAAATTAATGGCGATTTTCGTCTTCCTTTTCTGCCGCACAGAGATTGTCCTCATTCGCGGCACGTGCTTAATCCGGACAGGATGAGCTGTGGAAGCAATAAGTCGCCGTACGTGTTCCGAAAGTGTTAATTGCTTTGCAATAAAATATACATTACTGTCGTAAACATCGGAATTCCGCTACACACATGTGACCCGCTACAAATGCAGCGGGCGTCAGTTCGGCCGAACGATCGAAGCAGCCGCCGCGTCGCAAGAAATCAATGCGACTCCGCTAAATCATTTATTGGGAGTCCTCCGTCCAGCCAATCTTCCTGTAATTACGGGCAAACTGAACTACCAACCAGCATTAAGACAACAAGTCATAAATTTCAACGCGTGTAATTATTACAACAGCAGGCCTCGGAAGACGACGACGACGACGATGCAATAAGGTCGTTGTCAGCAACAGCTACGTGTTCCTTCCGGCGGAAGATGTTAACTGGGTTCACTTTCAGGTCCGCAGGTTTTGTTCCAGCCAATGAATGGCGCCCGCTAAGTAAGCTTGTCAGATTCACCAGGTGTCTGCACGCGCTTTTGCTGCCAACTTCGTTCGTTTACCTTAATTGAATTTTTGAGAAATTTGCATTTGTGATTAAGTGGTTTACGGCGTGTTGTTTCTAGTTATCCGCATGCTGGCCGGTGGTGTCTGACATGCGCGCATGCGCGAGAGCGTGAACATTTGTATTTCCGTGATTTATGCGTAACGAAGTTGTACTTGGGGCAACAACTCTGAAACCTAATAAATGTCTGAGAGAAAAGAGAAGGCTGGATTCTTTGCTCAAGTTTTATTCACAATATATATATATATATATATATATATATATAACTAGGCATTTAAGAGGGCGGCTAAACACAAGTAATCACTCTACATTATTTATGAACAACATAATCAAGTTCTCAAGACCCTAATAATTCATCAACAAGTATAATACTAATAATACTGCTCCGCTGACCAATACTATAGATTATTAATGGATAGTCCACAATCAGGACTCCAGCACAGTTTCACTTTGCTATGTTATCCTAAGCCCCAAAAGTATTCTTTAGACCCAAGACCTCAGCAGATCACAGCAGAGAGACAGCCAGCCAAACAATGTTTAAGTGCCACGGAAGCCAGAGATTCACAGAGAACAACTGGAACCTAGAAGAAAGTCCCCTACCTTTATATACTAATGTCTCAAAAGTGGTCTCAGAACTAGAAAATAGATAGATGCTGCCCTCGTGAGGGCATTTCTAGAACTATTGGAATGTCAAAACCGAACTGTCTGTCTGCTGCTAAATGGTGAGTAATTCCAGTACGAGACCCCAGATCATTCCAAGATAGCAACCGCCAAACCCAGGGTGTAAAGTCCACGAGAATGCCAAGTCCCTAAGCCTTGAAGCTTAGAGAATAACTAAGTATGTTATTGCGGTATCTCAATGAGGTACTTGGTCCTTAATTAATGAATGCTAATTAATAATGTTAATGATGTAATTAGCATAGCTGCATATTCCGTACTAGTGGCTCACAAACTCATTACAACGCACACTGCAAGTGTCGGGAAATGTGCTATGTGCTATGTTTTAATAGGTCGCGAGATTTAGAGAACGCAGATGTTTGGTGGTGATGGTGGGTGAGCAGTAGAAACGGGTTTTTTGAAATGAGGTTGGGAGATTTGACTCTATTTCGGATTTGGTTTTTTTTTCCTTCTAGGTGCCATGGCAGTAATTAGTTATCTCTCTCTACGGTATGTCGCCGCGTGTAATTAGATGGCATATATAGGGCTTAGAGGTTACTTAGATTTGGTAAACCTCCAACTTTAGATTTAAGCCCATAGGAAACCTTTTTACACCTGTACATAATGCCAGCTTCGATCTCGGAACCTGTTGGTCAGGAGACCAAAACCCTAACAACTCAGCGTTCACAAAGAACCCTCATCCATGAAGCTTGCTGTTCGCTAACTTATCTTTGTCCTGAACTTTTTAATTTTGGCGTTTAGGAAACTAAAACGAGCTCGTTTGATGTTTAAGGGAAGGTTTAGCTGAACCGAACTTAAAACAGAAAAGAAACACGAATACGCTTTCCCATAATTTCATAGATATCACAACGTGTAACCGGCGTACATCGACGGCAACACGCAATCTACGGAGCAAGCG
>JAHWFP010177679.1:0-10382 GCA_023313725.1 Lithobius niger
AAAAACTTTGACAGATCACCGAGCACCTGTAAACTTCTGTAAACTGCAATCAGACAGAATATTCCATATCATACTTAGTCGAATAATGATTAAAGGCGCCTTTTCACCTCCTAGATGCAGCACCGATAGAATTTTTGAGCAATATAAAGAAAATAGCGGTAAATTTAAAAAAAAGGAACAACACTTCGCAGCAGCGCCGCAGATTTTCATAACTAAAACGAGATCACGTGACCCACATCAGCCTGTTGGATGACGGAGTATCTGGAACGCGGATGCTGTGTTCAGAATATTGGCAATGATAACGAAATGATGAGCCGGCACCTTTAACAAATAATCACAAGGGCCACTACCATTATAATATGTTGATACACAGGATCGGAGCTTGAGATTATTGGGGAAGGGGAAAGGAAGTTTCCCGAGGTGGGGAGAGGGGGTTGGGGAGCAACTGCTCCTACATTATTGATCCTCCCTCCTCTCCCTTCGTTGTTCCCTCCCCCATTACGGCCCTCCTTTCTCCTCCCTCCCTTATTTTTTTTCTTTCCTTCCCCCATTTCTTCCCTTCACCCCCTTTTTATTTTTGTACTGAATCCTCCACAATTTTTTTCCCCGAATTGTCTCATTTTTATTCTCAACTACAAAACAATTTTTCGTTTTTTCGATAATGCGATTGCATGTTTCTTGTGAACCTGAAAATTGTTGATCCTCAAAAGTGTTGCAGTCTTTGTCGGTTTATAAAACGCTTTATTCATTATGAAATCCATTTTCGGGTACGTCTTATTTAAGTTTTTGTGATGCGTCAGACTTTTACTACGGCGTGTTCTTTGTCTTAGTACTGCAGCTTGCCTCATACTACCGCGCAGGCAGATTCAGTGAGGAGATTCTTGCTGTTTTTTGAGAGTTTGTAATTGAGAGTTGGTGGTTTCTTGGCGTTTGTAATAATTGTTGTATTTGTTGTTTAGAGTTGGAATCCATTCCGGGTGTTGCAGACATAGGGCCTTAGCGCTTCGTCGGGCAGATGACCGGGTGCGGTTAACGCTCGCTAAAAACCCTTTGAACCTTTAGAGTTGTCTGTATATTTCAGGTAAAGTGGACGCACAGCTTAGGGCTAGGGCCCCAATAAAAAATATTTCAAGTATTTCAGTTTCGGTTCGTGCTCCCCACGTTGTTATTGTTTGATTTTAGGGAGCACGAACCCAAACTGGGTTATCTGCTCTAAAAAAGTTAAAACAACAGCAACAACAACACTACGTACACCGAAAACGGGTTCTAGCAATTGGTTTCTAGTTATTTCCGATAGATTTTCCTTTGCTCCCGGTCCAAAATCTAGCCTAGTTTCGATTTGAAAAAAAAAAAAAGAGTCCCTCTCCGATTTGTACTTGGTCTGCATACAAAATCGGTTCCCGTAGCTTTGGTGTAATGTTGTTGCAGAGAACCCCAATAAGTCACAGCACAAGGAGCACGCTCCCTTCGCTCGCTCCGCTCCAACAAACGGGGCTGAAGTTTTCAATGTTTGAGCGTGCCTTTTTTTTTTTCATTTTGGACTTCATTGGATTGCTTTTACCGTTCTCTCGATGTCGTGACTGTGCGAGGGGGTGGTGGTGGTGGGGGGGGGGGGGGGGTGGTACTCGTCCCTTCCCCTTTAAGAATGTACCGATACACCGTCGGCATGCCTTCGAAAATTGTGACAAATAGATGCGACAGCGGAGAAGTTGTTCAAACAGCCGCCCAAAAATGTGACTTATGGCAGACAGCGGCGCTGCGATCAGTCAACATCCAGTTCGACGAATATAGGTCAGTGTCGAGGAGGGGAACTCGTCTTCTGCGAGCGAATGTGTCAAGGTTGTTCGGGAGAGCGAAGATGCTCAATGAAGTTAGCAAACGGGAGTTCAACGAACTTTTTGCAGGTGGAACGCTTGCGGGGGAGGGAGGATGAGTCAATAAAAACGAAGGGAGGGAAGGTAGGAAGGACTGAAGGAAGGAATGCTATTAAAAACTAAACGACGACATTGTTAGCATGCCTGCTTTTCTGTTGGATCTTGAGTTGACCCACCTGCGACGACCACTGATCTATATTTAAAATGCACTTGCTTCCGAGATTGATGGGTGCAGGCGGCCTGGATTCGATGTTAGCGGTGATTATTTAAACATTTTTTTTTTCAAGTGACGGTTTAAATTATGGTTGTGTAATTTCGTTTTTACTGTTCGTGTCATCACTTTTTGGTTTAAAAAAAATATAAAAATCATTTTAGTTCGTCAATTTAGTGGCGCGAAGATGGCAACTGAAAACGAAATTTGACGGAATCCGTTTATTTGGTATTGTGTCAAAAAAGGTCTACGAACTCATGTCAGGCAGCCGCAAGAGCGTTGAAGGGGGATTGCCACCCCCACCAAATGACACTCGGGCTGCAGCAGCATCTGTAGCCAGTAAATATCGGTCTAGTTCTGCCTAGCCCTTACCTTCAACAGGCGAAGGAACACACCAATAAATTTCTT
Organism: Lithobius niger; assembly: GCA_023313725.1. Taxonomy (NCBI): domain Eukaryota; kingdom Metazoa; phylum Arthropoda; class Chilopoda; order Lithobiomorpha; family Lithobiidae; genus Lithobius; species Lithobius niger. Next base: position 2,494 of record JAHWFP010177679.1, read on the forward strand.
TTTATGCAACGAACAGGCCACGTGGCCCCTTAATTATTGAGTGCAAAGTTGTTGAGACCACGTGCACCAGGGAGAAAGCGGTAAAGTTAAGCTTAATGACATGACAGCTATTGACCGATTTGAAACGCATATTTTGAACCACAAGAAAGGCACTATCTATGACAGTGACATCGTTAACCTTGACCGCTTGCTCCCTGGTGCACGTGGACCCACCAACGTTACACTCAGTAATTAAAGGAATATACCTCCCAGCGCCATTTTTCTCGATCCTCCACATCGAGTACGGCCCCAAAGGTCCATTTACTTACCGTTAGTCTTTCCCTTGCTAAAAAAACCGTTTTAAAACGTGGCGTCTAGGAGATTTTCTGTTGAATATTGTTAACTATATTTAAGAACGATCCGTAACTATATGATGCATTGCATCTCTGTGTGTGTACACATTTACCAATTTTCTAATAATTACCATGAGATCTAAAATCTAATAGACTAAGGCGGTAAAAATTAAAATTAATTATTCCAATAGATCGCCGAAGCAAAATTATAAGACACTAACCTAGAAAATTATAAATTGTGATTTTAAAATACGTGAATCATTCCGGTTTGCGACGACTCAATCGTTGACTTGATTCTGTCTCGTGTACTATTCCCAAAGCCAACGGAGACAGCAGCTATGCGAGGAACGCAGCTACCACTCCAGCCGACCTTGGCTCTGTAATTGCTCGGATGACGATCTGCGCGTAGCTGCAATTTGACCGGGTGTCCCTTTAAGGAGACACGTGGCTTGTGTGGTGTGTTAAAAGTAATTTCTTTCCGCCTTCCTTCGCTTGTTGAAATCAAGTGCTACACAGAACTAAATAATGGTAGACGGCGCTAGATGTCGCCGCCTGTCGTTAGGTGAATGGGCACCTTTAATGCAAGACACAAGATACGCTGCTACAAGACATTGGAGAGTACATTAACACACAGGTTTACATTGGTAAAAGATACATTGGTACAAGAAACATTTAGAATCCTGTTGCTAAAACTTAATAGTCACTTTGGAAAACAATCTTTGAAATTTATTCGCGTTAAACTGTTGAAATTGCAACCACTCGGTTTACGTTTAAACAGGACGGAAAGCCAAATTGGCTCCGAAGAGTTAAATAAATCCTAAATCCTAAATGACTCAGCGGTAGGACTTCCGCCTTTGGTTTCAAAGGTCGTGGGTTCAATTCGGGCAGTCTGACGTTGAAGTCCAAAAGGAAACGGAAATAGATTTGCAGCCGTATTTATTTAAGATGGCAAAGGGGTAACACACATTTTTTTTTTATTTTAGGTATTAAAAGTCTGACAACCATGTAGTTTTAGTGAAAATCACACCAGAAAACATATTCAATAGGTTTTTTTAAAAATTTCGAAAATATTGACCACCTAATTAGCATAAAGAATGCAAATTAGATAATTACGAAAATCAAGTGTAAATATCTTTCTTTTTGGAATTTTTGCTTAAAACATTAACCAAATTGCAGAAAAAACGTGTAAGGAGGACAACTAACCAAACTTTTCCTCAAAACTATATCCCTATGTAAGTTATTATGCAAGCCGAATCCAAAATTTGCATAAATTATATGCACTTTTAGACCAAATTGCGTGAAACAGTACCATCAAACACAATTTTGATCATTTTTTTGGTTAGTTGTCCTCGTATATATGTGAAGCACACACACACCTGCCAAATTTCATCAGGATTGAACCAATATCAAAGCAGTTATGCATGATTTACTGGCAATATATATCGAATAGTTTTCGGCAATTCAATTGTAAAGAATGACTTGAGACAACTACCTTTTTACAACGATTGTGCCCACTAGTGACGAAATGTAAAACGACAGCCTGGCAACTGAGGGTCAGTTGATATACAGCTTTGTTAAAAACATGTTTGTGCTTGAAAAGGCTAAGAAAACTACCACGTTTTGGCAATAAAACAGCAGACAGCGACGATAAACTGCTCACTTCCGGTTCGACTTCCGGAAAACAAATACGCTACACTATTTTACTAAATATTTAATTAAAAAATAACTACTCGAGATTTTAAGAAACGGTTTTCACGAAAAGATAGAGATATATTCCAGGTATTTTTTCTACTAAAAAAAAATGTTTTTTCACCTTAAGTCAGTTTACGTGTCATCTCTCTCAATAAAACACCGGGTTGGGGGTGGGGGAGGGGGGGGCATGAAGGAAGAGTCTCCAACATAATTCTGCCTTTTGTTCAATCGTTCTTACAGGGTCCTGACCCCGTGTTTTTGGAGCAGTCGTCGAACCCGTGTCCATTTTTACTTTGGCGGAAAACTTGCATTAAAAATTACCAAATAAATACGTGTGAAAATATCCGTTTTGCTCCGAATAGGGCCAAGCAAGTGCCAATTCGCAAGAACTAGAGTTTAAACTAACTTAAAACGAGGAAGGCATTTTGTTTCTCGAGCCAAGGTCGACTGGAGTTGAAATTGCGTGTCTTGCCTCCCGACTATTCGCCAGTTCTCGCGCGCGTCAGGAAGATAAAACCTCTTACTACTGCTTTGGTAAAATAAGAACTTGGCGATGTTAAATGACCTGACTTGGAGCCAGGAGCTGAAACGTGCAGCTTCTCTATCAGACGGCCTTGTGAAAACGGTGTAATACAAAACAACATGGATACTCATACAGTATGGCAGTCATTCGTTCCTGAAACACTTAGCCTAATAAAGAACGGAAGCTCTGATTTTTTATTTTTTTTTTATTTCTTTTGAGCCTTTAAGTCAACCGAAGCATTTTCATGCTTGTGTGGCTGAACCGGCTCAATTTCGAACATTGCCAGACTTTTTAAACAGAAGTAATATCTTCTTTTATGCAGGGCAAACCCGGGGATTTGAACCTGGAAACCTCCGATCATCGTAGGAGCCGAAAGATTGTCCAGAATTGGCTAGAATAGTTCCCATCGCCACTGAAGGTGCATGGTAGCCTCCCACGCTACCCTGACCGGCAATTCTGGCGGGGACTTTGCCAAGGGATTCGACCAGATTTCCAGGTTTCGACCAGATTCTCAAACCTCCAGCAACCAGGCTGAGCTCTCTCACCGCTCAGTCATGATGACACCCGCTCAGTTGATTGATACAGGGTTCCACAAAAATATTGATATATTCCCTGAGTTTTCCACAGTCTGAGGTCAATTTCCAGGTTATTTACCGAAATTTCAAACTTTTTTTGTATACATTTTACCAGTTTCATTTGTAGGGCTGACTTAGCGTGAAAATGTAACCCGAACTTTTAGGTGTCAACACAAAAGTATAAAGACAAATTATATTTCACGACAATGTTTTAACAAAATATGTTTATTATACACTTAGAACTAGGCCTAAACGTGTTGCTTTTTTCCAGGTTTTTTTTGTGTGAAAAATCGGACAATTCCCTGAGTTTTCCCGGAGTTTCAAATGCAGTTTAATTTCCTTTAGTTTTACAGGTTTTCCAGGTTGGTGGAAACTTAGTGACAGCGATGTTTGAAAAGAATTGTGTTGGTTTTTATTGCTGTAATTGTTTGCCTTTCATTGCAAGTTAGCTCTGCCGAATTTTTTTTTTGCTGTTTTGGTTCACGATTGTGTATGTTAAAAGTTGTCATTTTTCTGAACTTTGTGTTTTTTTTTTTGTAATGTTTTCTTCTTTTTGGCTATCGATCTTTTTATTTGTCTCGTAATGTCGTAATGTTGTTTATATGTTTCACGTGCATTTATCTTGTCGACCATGTGTTGCTGCAGCCAATGAGATTCTTGTTGATGTGGTGCTTTTTTAAATTTTATTTAAATCTTTAATACAAAATCAAAAAAAAAACAGTACAATTACACTTCTCTTACACTTCTCTTCGCCAGAGAACCAAAACGAAAGCCATATGGTTAAATTAAATCTGCTGCCAAATTCCAGTCTCCAGCAGATATTGATTAAAAAAAATTGTGCAACTACCAATTACCCAACACCTTAACAGTAACCCCTGAGCTACACAAATAACAATCACAGTCAGCAACTACTTTGCCGGCGACGCAACGAAACTTGTTAAATACGACGTATCCTCTGACAGACACAGGCCAGCAAGTCATGTACTAACTAACACAAGAAAACGTTTTAATTTTGAAATCTATTTTGAGTCTTGATTATAAAATTAACGCAACAAACGCTAAAAATAGGCCTATGAAAGGATTTCCAACATGGCTCTTGACATGATGGCTGGCACTGGTTGCGCTGCGCATTTTTCTTTTGTTTGTGATCAAGTATCGAAATAGAGTCAAAAATTAATTTTGATTTCGAAAATTAAGATGGCTTGCTGGACTGTATCTGCCAGGAAACACCTATTTAAAAAAAAAATGTGTTTTTGTCAGAAATCTTGTTCAGAGTTCGTACACAGCCTTGAATTACTTGAAAAAAAAACCCGTAAATTTGAAAAACCGAAACTCAAGGCTTGAAAAACCTTAAAAATGTTAATTTTGATAACCAGAGCCTTGGAATGTGAATTGATGAAATGCAGTTTTTTTTTTTTTTAATTAATTTCTTTTAGCCTTAAGTCAGCCGAAGCAACTTAATGCTTCAACTTAATGCTTGTATGGCTAAACCGGCTCCATTTTTTAACATTACCAGACTTTTAGAGAAGATATCGGGTAAAGTGAAGTGCCAACCTGGGGATTCGATCCGGGAAACCTCCGATCATCGTAGGGGCCGAACAATTGTCCAAAATTGGCCAGAATAGTTCCCATAGCCGCTGAAGGAGAATGGGAGCCTCTTCATGATACCCTGGCCGGCAGTCCTGGCGGGGACTTTGTGCCAAGGTCCCCTTTCCAGGCGTTCGACCAGATCCGCAAACCTCCAGCAACCAGGCTGAGCTCTCTCACAACTCAGCCACGATGACCTAAGTTAATCCTCAGTGTAAGCATAATTTCATATCTAAATTAATAAATTTTAAATAAATCAATAGATTAGATTGGAGACTGGAAGAATTGAGTGCCGTGAGGTGCAAACAATTCGTTCCCGAAGAGTCAGCTGAGCAAATGCTGTTGCATTGGCTGGTAGTTGTATTGTCCCCTCCCTCCTTGTCCCCAGGTAGGAGAACAGACATTTATTTACATTAATTACTGTGATTTTGCTCCGTCCTGCAAACTACATTTCTCTGGCTGTTAAAAGAAACTGAATTAGCCGTAACACAGTGCCGCCAACGCTGACATCTTGTATAGACTAGCCCAAAACTAGCCTTTATTGGGTTATTTTGATAATTTAAATGTGCAAGAGAGCCTTGAATTTACTTTTAGATAGTCTTTAAAAAAAGCCTTGAAAAGACCTTGAAAACGGATATCTGCTGTGTACGAATTCTGCTTGTTGTGTCCAACGTATGAAACGTGTGCTTTCACCGCTCCTTTTGTGCCCAGTTGTTGTGTAGATAAAGGTAATGGAGTGGCAATGGAGTGGTTAACGCTCGGTAAACCCTGTGAAACCCTTTGGTAATAATTAGAAAGGTAACTAGATAACGCATCTTCATAACAGTCAAAAATCGCTTCTACTCAAAGAAAAGAAACACAACTTCGTATTTGCAAATTTTCGATAGGCGTGTTGACTTAGGGTGTCAAACAAGCCCTTCTCCTATCTTCTTCAGGAATTCATCACAAGGTCACTACTAAATTCCCACAATAGTATATAGTGCTAGTTTCTTTCTGCTAGCACTGAATTAAAAAAAACCAGCTCTAGTATTATATAATTAGTATAATCATTAATCAAAGTCAAAATTGCTGCCACCAAGTTTGTGTCCGAACCGTGATCACTCAAATTTAACTGACAATCACTGAGGTGTCAGTTAAAGTTGAGAGAACAGCGTTGGGATGGAAAACTTGGTGGCATCCATTTTGGATCTGATATCACTACTTTTCTATAGCGAAAACTTCATGGGTCCTTTTACCCTTATGGGGTTTTTGTACGATTGCTGTTACAGAAACATGGTTACCGTCATTGGGGAAGACCTTTGTTTCATTTGGTTCAAATATTGTAAACTAAGGTCTGTGTTTACAAGGTTTGCTATCTACCCACCTTGATTGTAAACGGATTTGGGGCCAGATAGATTAGTGGAAATATCTTTGCCCGCCCCCAAGCCTACAATCAAAACAAGGTCACAGTGAGGAACAGAAGGGGTTTTTAAGGGAGAAAATGGGGCCAAGGGTGGGGAAAAGCCAAAGGGCGGTAGGGAAAGAGGTACAGTGGGAAGGAAAACCGAAGTTGGACTGCAAGCCAACTTCAGCAAAAAAAAAATGCTCATACAAAATGCAAAAATATGAAAATACACGCAAAAAGCAAACAACACACAGAAGAACTAAAATGCATAGAAAAAAACAAAATCACGAAAATGTTAAATCTGAAAACAAGACGCACCTAGGAGAGACAAAAAAATGACTTTTAAAGTATTAATAAATTAACTGTAATAAAAAAAAATGGTAATAACAAAATAACCAAACAACAAACTTGTACGTATAGGTTTTTTTTTTTTTTTTTTTTTTTTTACGAAGAGAAATGAAACCGTAGTGTCCGGATTCTACTGTAGATGTTTTGCTTTAACTGCAACATCTGTTAAAAATCGATTCGTCCCCATCCCTGAGGAAGGGGAAAAAGGGGAATCGGACGAAAGTCTAACTGGCAAATCGTCTAATGGGATAATTGTCGAATATCTGCCTAAATAAACAAATCTGGAAAATCATCGAAACGGAATATCGTATAAGGGACAATCGTCTTAACTGGAAAATAATATAGCTGCGGTTTCTGGTGTTATGTATAGCCGGCGCGAGCGAGGCAGGGACATTGGACGATTTTCCATCATACGAAATTCGTGTGGCACGATTTTCCGTCACTCTGTAATACCGTATACGTTCTGCCAATTATGCGACTTTCTAGTTGGACGATTACCCCTCGCCCCCATGGAGGAAAGAAAAGAGATGGAGCTGGCATGACGTCATCATAGGGACGCCAGCCGAGGGAGGGCGCTTTCGTCGCCTCACGGTCGCGCCGCCATCTTGGTTAGTTCGAGAGATCGACTCGCGTAGTTTGCCCAAGCCGCTGACAACGGTACTCCCGTGGGTACTAAACCAATATTATCAGACATTTATAGAGGCGTTATTTTGATTATTATTAACCATAGCCCATAATTTACCATAACTGTCATTGAATTTTGAACAATGGTCGTTTGCGTAGCATTCGGCTGCACCAACAGGACGGGAAAGAAGAAACCTCGTGTAACTGTGCGAAAATGGGATAAAATGTAAATAAATGTAATTACGTAATATAAAATGTAAATGTTTGCCCGATTAAAAATTCACTGACACTTAATTTAACAATAGTTCACATGAAATTATATGAGGTGGGAAAAATATCGACGTTTTGACCTTTATTCTGTAATGTCAGTGCGGATAATCATTACTATAAGTAGGCCTACCTTTCCTAATGCCCAAGTAAAAAATCTTCCCAGTTGCCTTGGGAAGGGGAAAGTGTTTTGAAATCATGGTTTTATTATCTTATTTCGTGTAGTAGTCGGCGAAAAAAAAAACCTATGCCGTTTAAGAGTATACTGCAAATTCATAAGTTTATGTACTAAACACATTTTTACTTAAATGAGCGAGAAATTAAATCCAATTATACTGACATAGACAGGGGTCCAGGCTTTTTTTTTGGGGGGGGGGGCGGTACGGTGGGGTCTCCAAGAAAGACAATAGGGACTTAAAAAGCGTTCCCAGGTACAATTTCAGCTTTTTTTTTTTTCATGCCTACTCAGATCCAATTTTAATTTTTTACGTAATATTTGAAATGGTAATATTTGAAATGGTACAATTTTTTTTTGGCCTGTCTCTCTCCTTACCCTT
>JAHWFP010177679.1:10482-32644 GCA_023313725.1 Lithobius niger
CCCCCCCCCCCCCCCCCGGAAAAATTCCTAGGTCATGGACATTTCAATTTTTTTCAAAATAGAAGTGTCCCCAAGAAAGATGAGGGACTTAAAAAAGCTTACCCAAGTTCAATTGCAGTTTTTTCTAATGTATGTCAGAAGTATTTTTTGTGTCAGAAGTTTTTTTTCCTATTGAAATGGTACCGATTTTGTTTATTTTTTTGCCATCCCTTCCCCCCTCCCCACCCTCCAGAAAAAAAATATCTAGCTACTGGCCCTGGTCATGGATTTTTCGTTTTATTGCAAAATATAATTACTTTTGCTTTTTTCTATTTTTACGTATTTCAAGTCGGAAACAGATTCCACAATTTGTATAACTTTCAGATGAGGAAACCACAAAAGAAACCTCGGTTACTACGACTTTTCTTGGAGAGTGCAGTATTTTTTTTGAATGTCTAGTACTTTGGTTAATTTTAGGCTACGTTTATTAAAACTCCTTAATTCACAACGAGTTTAAACGTTGAAAAAATATTCTAATGCAACCTTAAACGTTGCATTAACAAAACCCAAGAATCTAATTGAATTTTGTTTGTGTCTGGGATTGCTATTTTTTAAGTTGAAATTACTGAGCCAGTTTTTTTTTTCTACTTTCATCGAAAAAAATTGAAAAGATATGGAAGAAATGTGCGTTGCCAACGCTTGCGGACAAGCAGTGTTGAACTAACTAAGATGGCGGCCATGCGACTTTCCCTCCGCCAACTGGCGTCAGCAGGTAGCGCGTAGCTGTGACGTCATGCCAGCTCCATCTCTTTTCTTTCCTCCATGCTCGCCCCTGTATAAAACGCCGCGATGGAAATTTTTGAGTTTCGGCAACACGTGTAGGTATTATTGTGTCGGGCGCATTTCAGAAAGCCCTTTGGATTAAAGATTTGGGTATTAAGATTCGTACCGAGCTGGGGGCGGCCCCCCCCCTCCCTCCCCCATTTTGGTTTCACCGAATTACTTTTCGTCCACTTCCAAGCAGACAAACGCAGAACCAAATAAGGACGCTACGAATACCAACGTAACGTAAAAAAAAAAAAACCCTGGTCTCCGTGCCTGACGTCATTTACGATTCGCTTCCGAGATGCCCAAGCAGCGGAACGCGCGTGGCGTGACATCTAGCGGACAATTTTCGAAGCTGGCGCTTCGCCATAAATACCGTTTCTCTGTGCTACTTTGGCTTTTAGTGTATAGAATATAATTGGGAACAGTGGCGTAACTAGGGTTTTGTACTGAGGGGTCAACACTAGGCATTTAACCGAATGGTGTGAAGGGAGAACCGAATGAGAGCCCCGGAAGCAGATGCGTTTTTGCTATTTTCCGGCATTTACTGGCCTTGTAAAGTGCCGCTGGAAACATTTTTATAAAACCATTTTTGCTGACTGCATTACACGCTTAAAAAAAAAATTGTAATGTAAATCGTTCAGTTTTTCATACGAGATACTGATTTTTTAAACAATGATAGTTTGTTAGAAATGTTGGGAATTTTAAGCAAAATATGGAGTTAGTAATTCTTACTGTTTATCTTTACTGATTTTCGTATTTCTTCATTTGTTACCTGGTTACTTTAGTGATTCAAAGGAGAAACAGTAGAAGTATAAATTAGCTAAGATGAAAGTTGCGTCTTTGACCTCAAAATGCAACATTCTGACGGTAAATAATTTTCAGCTATGGGAAAAGTGACTTAATCAGTTTGCCGAATAAGCTTTCAAAATATCACAGAGGGGGCGAATCGCCCCTTTGCCCCCCCCCCACTAGTTACGCCATTGATAGAGAACGACTTGGAGGTTTAATTTTTGATAGCATACATTGCCAGTAGATGTCATTGTCAAGTTGTTGTGTGAACCTAGTTACAATGTTTTTAATCCTTTTCATTTCTTCCCTTTCCATTCCAGTGATGACAATATCGGGATAGTAGAAAAAGAAAGCGGAGAAACGGTAATTTGGGGAAACTCGTGGCAAAGTGGATATAGTTTGTTGAAGTGCCTGCTGTGTCATAACTATAAGACTTAGTAAAACAATGAAAAATGGTAACGATTTTAAGAAACATTTGTTTTTCAGGAAAAAAATTGACCAATAGCGTTGTTACAGTATTAAAGGTATATATATACCTCGCAGCGCTATTTTTCTCGATCCCCCACATCAAGTACGGCCCCAAAGGTCTATTTACTTACCGTTAGTCTTTCCCTTGCTAAAAAAAACCGTTTTAAAATGTGGCGTCAGGGAGATTTTCTGTTGAATATTGTTAACTATATTTAAGAACGACCCATAACTATATGATGCATTGCGCGCTTACAATAATCATGACGTTTCATCGCTGTGTGTACATCTACTAATTTTCTAATAATTGCTATGAGATCTAAAATCTAATAGACTAATGAGGTAAAAATTAAAATTAATTATTCCAATAGATCGCCGAAGCAAAATTATAAGACACTGGCCTAAACAATTATAAATTGTGATTTTAAAATACGAGAATCATTCCGGTTTCTGACGACACAATCGTTGACTTGATTCTGTCTCGTGTACTATACTCCCAAAGCCAACCGAGACAGCAGCTATGCGAGGAACGCAGCTACCACCCCAGCCGACCTTCGCGCTGTAATTGCTCGGCTGACGATCTGCGCGTAGCTGTAATTTGGCACGCGGAATGTTACAAGGCAGGCCGGGTGTTCCTTCAATAGTTTTAAAATTCAGTTTCATAACAAATGTTGCATTTAACCACTTTGCCCCGGTACCCGTGCAGTGTATTAAAAACAGCGTCTCATCAAAAAGAATGAAAATCGTGCCAAATAAGTTTTTAGCCGCTTCAATAGCTGCTTTCAATCCATTATCCGTGAGCTTTCTTTACATAATTACGCACCATTCTAAAACAGAAAACAACCAAATTCCGTTGACTGAAAACACTAACAATGTGTATCCACTTTGCCCCATGCACGTGTTATCCTCTTTGCCCCACTGTGCACCTTCACCCTGTTTTACTTCGTCCGTAAACTATACTTAAATGTTCAAACTATATTACAATACTACGGTATTCTGCAATAATTCTTCTTCAAAATGACACCATAATTTTCTTTCGGTGACGCATAGTTTCGAAGACATCAAACGTTTCCCTCGCTGACGATTTTTTTTCCAACCTGCATTGAAAGTTAAAAGACGTGCCACATACTAATCCCTCTAGTGTCAAAATACAGACTAACGTGACGTCACTAATATAGTAGTGCTACAGCTAAAAAAAAAAAAAAAAAATCAACAGCGCTCTAGCAGCGGTTGTTTTTTTGTAATGCCCATTATCCACTTTGCCTCGCGCATATCCACTTTTGCCCCAGCTTCCCCTACATTAAATAATTCATCAATTACTTTTTCGGTGTGTTTCGCCGGGGGTGCGGGGGTGGGATTTAACTAGGGATATGGCACAATACGAAATTTTTTTTTTTACATTTTTTAAAATTATCTCGATAATCGATAATATCGCGATAAAACCAATTTTGAGGCTGGAAGAACCGTTTTAATTTTGATAATTAAAAAAAACAACAACCTTGGTTGAAGTCTACAGTGAAGCCTTCACGAATATGAATTGTGCGGCACTTTGGCCAGTAGACATAAAAATGCACTTGCCAATGTCCACTGCTTCCTGACCACGTAAAAATAATTTATAGCAGTTGTGCTGCTACTTAACGGTTAAAGCAACATCCAGCCTGCCTTACAACCTTCCGCCTGCCTCACAACACCCACGCGACGGTCACGTCCGCGTATTTACCACACCTAAGATCAACTGAGACGGTAGCTTCGTTCCTCGCAGCGAAAAACGTAGCTACTGTCTCAGTTGGCATTGCGCCGAATAGTCCAGCCAGCGTGAACCCATTGATTGTGTCGTCAAAAACCGAAATGATTCTTGTATTTTAAAATCACAATTTATAATTTTTAGACTAGTGTCGTATAATTTTGCTTCGGCGATCTATTGGAATAATTAATTTTAATTTTTACTGTATTAGCCTTCTAGATTTTTGATCTCGTAGTAATTACTAGCAAACGATTAAAGTTAATACTGCGCACACACTGATAAAATTTCCAAGGTCATTGTAGGCGCGCGATGGATCATTTATGTTCGGGACGAACGTAAATAAAGTTAGTAATATTCAACAGAAAATATCCTAGACGCCACATTTTAAAACGGATTTTTAGCAAAGGAAAGACTAACGGTAAGTAAATAGACCTTTGGGGCCATACTTAATGTGGAGTATCGAGAAAAATGGCCCTTTAAATACTGTTTGCATTAAGGAAACTCTCCAATCAGCTAAAATGGCTAGCAACAATATTGCACAATGGGTTAATCCTTGTAATTCCGCACACAGCGCCGCAAACCGCATGTTTCTAGCTATTACGGTTTCTGAGATATGACAAATGAAGTATCGGGATTTGTGCGATAGTTCGATGTAAAGCATAAAAAGTACGATACGATAATCGACGAAAATTGTTTTTATCGCGATATTATCGAATTATCGATTATCGTGCCACCCCTATAGATTTAACCGGATCTTAGCAGCTGGTTCTATTTCGGCGATTAGAATAAGGCCAAGGACTGGAATTTACAATTGAAAGTGGATCTAATTCCATTTTAAACTAATTTACATTTGAAATTACAAAATTGAAATTCGTCACCCGCTGCTTGCGTCTATTCCTTGTCGCGCTTGCTGCGGCCAACGTATAAACATACCGCCGTAAAAACCGTGGCAATTTTAGAAAAAAAATGTATACCCACTTACCGAATACAATGTTGACACCAGGCACGGACTGGCCCACCGGGAAATCGGGCATTTCCCGGTAGGCCCCTTCGGTCAGATCCCTCCCCCCCCCCCAAATTCCTCCTCCCTCACAAAAAATATTTTTATTAAATTGTTTTAATGTTACAATCATTACTTCTACGGACTCATGAAAGGGAAAGTTTAGTGTGATTGAACAATGATCCAATCACAAATGGACATGTAGGGTCTGGATATGAACTCATGAGAAACTTCTCATTTAAGGTCGGCTGTGTAATAGGCTCGAAAAATTGTTCAAACTGAAAAAAATCTTTGTTGGCACTGTGCAACAGTTGTTTTTTTTTTTTTTTTTTTTTGCCTATGAAATAAATACATCACAATTTTATCCACTAACACTTGACAAAAATGTCATTTGGGTTTTGGAGAAGAGGGGAAGTAAGGCCACCACGGTAAGAGGGCGCCCCTCTGAATGGTTTCTCGGTAGAAATTCAGCTCCCAGTCCGTGCCTGGTCGACACCCTGGTTTACGTTTACTTCCGACGGTACTATAATGTTTGTGTCCGACGTAGGCGATAATCCGCCGCAGGATTCGACTTTTTTAATTTCTCAAGGATTTTGCTGTCATGTTCGGCCGCAGCGAGGGCGACAGCGCGAATGAGGCAGGTAACGAGTTACGAATTCCAATTGTAAAACCTTTTACAATACACATTCAGTCTAAAGCAGAACTACATCCATTTTCACAAAAACTGTTACTGAAGTAAAATTTCGTGGATGTTTCGCTGTTTCCCCAGTATCCTTTTTCCCGGTTTCCTGTTTCCCGTATTCCTCGGTTTCCTATTGTACATTCCCCTGTTTCCTATTCCCGATGTGTTGACACCCATTTCTCGTTCCCGAAATAACCTGAGCAATTGAAAAGAATGTTAAAGGTACACTCCGCCTGCCTTACAACAGCCACGCACCGATCGCCACATGCGGAGCTACTATCTCAGTTGGCATTGGGAGTAATAGACGAAACAGCATGAACCCAAAAATTGGGTCGGCACAAACCGGAATGATTTTCGTACTTTAACATCTCACTTTATAATTTTTTACTTTAGTATCTTATAATTTTTCTTCGGCGATCTATCGGCATAAATAATTTTAATTTTTTCCGCGTTAATCCTTTAGATATTTGATCTCATGGTAATTATTAGCAAACAATTAAAAATTAGTACAGGTAACACACAGAGATGAAACGTCAAGGTTATTGTAAGCACGCAAAGGATCATTTAATCACAGGATGCTAATAAATTTAGTTCCCAATATTCAACAGAAAATCTCCTAGCCGCCACATTTTAAGGCCCGGTGCAGAGATGCGTTTTTTTAACGCGCGTTGACGCTGCGTTGACGTTAGCAATCAATGCACACATGACCGTGAAGTAACGCCAGTACGCATTTGGCCGCAACTCAGTTTGATAACCCCGTGTACAAAAAAATTATATTTTGAAACCCATGAGACGATATCGCCTTTTTTTTTCGCCTGCCTCGTGTACAAAATATATCTTTTTCAAACCAATGCGAGAATATTTGGTACCTAGTCCGGACTTCCGTGTTACTGAATGCAAAGTTTGGTTTGAATAGTCCTTGTGGTTTTCGCGTGATGCGCGGTCTAAGATTACATTGGAGTGTCTTCATAGCGGAGCTACGCTCCAATTATACATCCTTTACAGATTAACTAAAAAATTCAGATAAGTTCTTCTTTAATTACGTCCCAATGAATCTCCAATCATTTCTGCAGCAACCTTTCATATTTCAGGATAGTTCTTTACCCCCCCCCCCCCCCCCCAATAAACAATTCCACGTCTATTTCTTCGAAATTGGACGCCATTTTCGGTAACGCCTTTGCGATAAAAGACGGATGTGTGCACCGATCAAGTCACACAAGGTGCTGAAAGAAGTAGTAGGTGCGTTTTTGTTAACGCTGATAAGGGGGGGGGGAGTGCAATGCAAAACGAACGCACGATGGACATGCGGTAACGCAACGTCGACGCAAGCATGTGTGCAGTACCCAACAGATGTCACGTGAACCATACTGCAAATATGCGGTAACGCAGCATCAACGTGCGTTAAAAAAACCAGCATGTGTGCAACGGACCTAAAACGGATTTTGTAGCAATAGAACTTTGGGGCCGTACTTGATGTGGAGGATCGAGCAAAATGGCGCTGGGTGTCCCCTCTTTTAACTGGGGTCTGACACGTTGAAAATGGAGCATATTACGAAGAATGAAGGTGAATCTTAGGGGCAGACATCATCCTGATTCCTCCACTTTCCCCATCTTCATTTTTATTTCATAAAATGACAGATGATCCCGTCTTCTTTTCACGTTTTCAGTTTTGTTAACACCAGTTGCCCTACATTTTTACACTTTTGGATTGTGTTTAGTTTCATTTCTATTTTATTTCAGTAACACCTGTTTACTCTGTTTATTTATTTATTTTATTTTTATTTATTTTTTTTGGGACAAATAACAGTCGGTTTAAGTCGGTCGACTTTTGAAAAGCAAAGGAGGAGAAATCATCGCCAAAGCGGAAGTAGGTCGGTCCTTATGGCCGGAAGCGGTATGGCAGGAAGCGGTATCCGGGTCACGTGCGTTTGAGAGCATCTTCATTCAAGATGGTGGCCGCCAAATGAGTCGATAGGGCGGGGTCAAGGACTGTAATGTTTTGGAAAAGTTGACGTGAAGTGGAGAAGGGGAGAGAGGGGGATACTTAATTGGGGTTGGATTGGGGGAAGGGGGAAGGCGGAAAATGTTTGTTGACCACAAAGTTGGGAGCGAGTCTTGGCAAATAGATTTTGGTTTAGCGAAGTTTACAAAACATTTAGCAAGGTTCGAGACGGAAAAACTAGAATATACTTGAAAAAAAAATTGTGTATTGGAAAATACTTAAATGTCCTTGGAAGCAAAACGTCCTACTGGAAAATACTGGGGCGTCGGACGAGCGTCTAACTAGAAAATGGTCTAATGGATGAATGTCTAATATTTGTCGAAATGACGGGAATATCGTCTAACTGAATCCTACATGGTGGCGTTCAAAAACTCATGATGAATTTCCCTGATTTTTCCAGGTTTGCCAGACAAATACTCACATTTTTCCCCGATTTTTTTTTCGTTCGAAAGCTGCAGTAGTAGCCTACAGGAGTGAAAACAATTTCAAAATTTCACTCAAATCGTAATAACTAGGCTACATCGCATCGCTTTGGTGAATCAAAAATTTCACCCAAATCGTAATAACTAGGCTACATCGCATCGCTTTGGTGAATCAAAAATTGCACTGCCATAACTGGGAACTGGTAAAAAGTAGGAATGCTGTAATCTGACCAAAACTGGAAACATACTTATAGTGTCCGCAGCCTATCTTGAGTTCTCCGCATAACGAACACAGATAATCGATTGTACGTTTTTAGTAGCAGTGTGCCTTGTTGATATACAAGATGGTTACAAACACAATGGCAGCCGTCGATAAAAGCCGCCCCCTCCAGGAAGACGTGGCCGCTCATAAAATATTCACAGGACTCAAGATGCGCCGCGAACACAATAACACGTAAAGACTATATTACTTAGGCCCAAATAGTTTTGCTTTATCAGAAACGAATCAAAAGAACACGATTGTTTCAACTGAAATAAAGTGACACATGAAATAAAAAGTGAAAGAAAAAAGTAAAGTAAAAAGTTTTCGAAATAAAAAGTGAAATATGAATTAGCTTTATAGAGGAAAACGACTTTCCGAAAGATGGTGAAATTCCCTGAATCACAGTATGTGTTTTATCAAATTCCCTGATTTTTCTCTGACTTTTCTAGACTTGATAAATCTCCTGAGTTTTTCCGGTTTTCACGGTTTCCGGGTGGAACGTGTACTAAGATTTTAACAACTAATTTATGATGAGTTTATTTTTTTCTGATGTGTGTATAGCCGCAGCGAGCACGGCACCACGAGGGAGGCAGTCTTAGATGATTTTCCGTGATACTGTACATATATTCTTCCAGTTAAGCTGTTTTCCAGTTAGACGATCGTCTCTCGCTCCGAAAATAACAGAATACACTTTCAAAAAATTCGATAGTGAAAAGTGCTAAAATACACTAAAAAACATTTCGATTGCGGAAAATACTGGAATGTAGTAGAAGTGTATACGTTTTGAGTTTGAGGGTGAAGGACAACGAAATTTCTAGCTTAGGTTATATTTCACATTTTACGTATGTGCTGTAGTTTTTTTCTGAAACGGTGGCAGAACGACAAGAAGACGAACACCAACAACAAGTGAATAATTTTCAAATTTACGTGCGGCTCCCTATTTTACTCTTGCGCAGAATAGCACTAATTTTTTATATAAGTATACCATCCATACTTATCTACTATCTGATCAAGTTTGGTCGAAAAAATTATCGAATAGGAACGGAGATAACGTTTTAGTTTCGTTGGGGGGAGGACTTTAATCATACTAGCCTACCGCCACGTATGATACAGATGCAACCTAAATATTAGTTAGCGATGAACTTTAAAATCGGAAAAGAAAGCAATCTTTGATATACGAACCTTACACGTTAAGTATAAACTAATTTTGAATTTAGATCTTTTAGCCGATCGATAGAAAATCGTAGCTTGGGATTAAAATCCAGGATAAAATACAGGATCAGTATTTTTAAAATAACCACTTAAAGGCTTTAAAATTCAGATGTTCAGACATGTAAGGCATCATTTTACGCAAGAATTTTGTAGTAATATTAAAATAGCGTTCAAAAGGCCGTACGCCCTGCACCTACGTTTTAAGTGATTAAAATTGAAAATTGATTCATTGGTTCTATCGCTAGAGGAGAGAAAAATTTCCCCAACAACAACAACAATAATTATACGCGCAATAAAACAGCGTTAAAAGGCCCTAGGTCTTGTTCATACCAACGTATGTCGCTGGCCAGTGCCATCGTAAGTATATGCGTGCAATTAACTGTTGTAAAATAATAAACATTTACTGTTGTGGAACTGCGTACAAAATAGCATGCAACTTTTTCCCAGTTTTCAAGTTTCCTCCAGGCCAAAGACGAAGAGGGAAAATCGTCAAAAAATGTCCTTCTTTCCCTTTCCCCTTCCACCACCAACAGTTCATCATTATGGTTACTATACAATTTCCATCCCCTTCCGTGGGGCCTTCCCTCTGCGCCCCTTCCCGGGTGTCTTGTCGTGAGTTTTGTAGCTGTCGCCTAATTACGAAGATCCTCTGGGAGTTTTTAACCTACAAAACTCGAAACCTTTTTAATTCGTTCCAAAAACGGAGGGGTGAAGGGAGAGGTAAAGCCTTTATAACCAGGTCACAAATGCAAGGTTTACTGGGTTCACACCCGGAGAAGGGGAAGGGGTTATGAATGGAATGGTAACACCCAGGGTCGGAATGGGAACGGGGGTCGGACCTCCCGCGAATGTACTGCAGGGGGACTCAGGGCGCCGCGCGGAGGAGAGGTCGCTAGGGGAAGTGCCGCAAGCTAGAGTATTTTTTAAGAAATCTACGTGAATTTGAAACGTTTTCCTACTACTTAGAGTGCAGTTTTCATGCGAATGCGTTTCAATATTAAATATATACATATTTAAATATATATATATTGGAAACAATGGCCTCCTGTGTTCAGGGCCGGATTTAGACCTTGGGGGTCCCGGGGCACTTCAGGTCCGATGGGCCCTTCGAACTCCTAAATTAGTACACAAGCAAAAAGTACAATTCACTTAATTTACACAATTTCACCATAAAGTCACTAATGGGACTTATGCTTAGCAGGTAGCAAGGCAATCTCGACAGGCATGACCTGAATCTCGGAGTATGCACAAGCACGTGACGTTACTACAAGATGGGCAAAAAGTGAAGTACAGTCACGGACAATGAAATATGGACAGTGAAAATGTCGGCTTCACTGCTGGGCAGTTCGTATCCATTATACCATGCGCAATGGCTGTTTGCTGTGATGTCACCACGAGTTAGCCAATGACGAACGAGAACAACGGCTGTTTGGCCTTCTGATTGGACTAGCCCAATCACGTGATGTGCACGTCACAGCAAACAGCCATTGCGCGTGGTATAGTTTTGGCAGGAAGTCGTGCATTCAGTAACTCCATTCAACCAACGAATATCTCCGCGTATGTTTGCCCACTAAACTGCGTCAAAAATGAACCTAGCTTTGCGTCAGTCTTCGTCTTTAGGTTGTTTATGGCAACACCTGAGTTTATTAATTATATCTTTATTTAAAAATGCTTTAAATGCTTTTTAAAATTACGGTAAATAGCCTGGAAAAGGACTACTCCGGAAAACCTGGAAAACTCGGGGAAATTGATTTCAGTGTTTCGATGGGAACCACGGGTAAGTTACCATATCTTAAAAAAATTAGAAATGAATTTGAAACGTTTTTCTGTATATCTTAGAGATGTCATTTAACTTTTCAAAGAAAAGTTGTGTGTTTTTTTTTTAAAGGCCTCCTGTAGTGAGGGCCTCCTCGGCGCACCCCGGGTTCCCGGTAGACCAATCCGGCCAGTGCTGGTAATGCGCTTATTTTTTCTCTTCCTCTCCCCCCTCCCTCCCCCCCCCCATCCTGATTTTTCATCATGTTTGGAGCCGTCCATTACGTCGCCCTCTGGGTGTCGGGTGGGAGGTAGATTTATTGTGACAATGTTGATACAGCGGTGGGAGTTCGGGGGGGGGGGGGGGTTATTCGCAAATGTGACGTAAAATAAAAAATACGCAAACTAATGCGATTTTAAGTTTTGTCTGTTTGTTAACAAAGGAAGCTAGTTGCACCACACTGGTATTTCTAAACCATGCGCAATGGCTGTTTGCCGTGACGTCGCCATGAGTTAGCCAATGACGAACGAGAACAACGGCTGTTTGGCCGTCTGATTGGACTAGCCCAGTCACGTGATATGCATGTCACAGCAAACAGCCATGGCGTGTGGTATAGTGTACGATTTTTGTTGTTGTCGCGTTTCCAGTTTACTTAGATATTACTAGGACAGCTCCCCTTACACGGCCGGATTAATAAAGCATTGTTGTGATTTCCCGTTTGCAATAAAAATATCGTGATTTCCCGTTAGCAGTCGCCCAGGCAAGCTTTCATTATATTTAGTTAGATTCAGGGTTAAGAGACGTAGAGGCCTAGATCTCGTTTGCAAGAAAATATTGTGACTGGAAAAAAACATGACGTCATCAGCACTGTGCCTCTTTGTTGAAAACACCGTTCGAATCATTACTTTATACAGACAATTCCGTTTGACAGACAAACAAACAAACAATATAAGGATTATCAAGATTATAAGGATTACTAAGGATTATCGAGATTACCACTACGGACGCCCATATCATTGCGGACACACACCAACAAACAAACAAATATTATGATCTTAGTTATATAGATTTGCAGCAATTTATATGTATTTATTTCTTCCTCCGTTATGCTGGATGTGTTCTGTATTGATTGGTATTCCCTTTCCATTGCCTATGACGCAGCACATTCGGTCCCTTAACAACGGGTTCAGTGAGTTATCTTTATGCCAGTGGACGGGTGGCCATTTCGGTAAACGTTGGATGGTAGGGATCTGGTGGTGGGCTGGTGTGCCAGCTCGAATCCGGGTCGCACCACTTGAATGAACGTATAAGTGCATAAAGGTGGCTTACTGGATTGCGTCATTCCCAGTTTATGATTCGCCGATGGCTTTTTCCAATTTCCCTTTAACCAGCAGATAAATAATTAAAATCAAGGGAGTTGGTTAAGTTAGGGATTGGGGGAAACCACCTGCTTGCAGGGGAAGACAACTGCTAGTGCAACCAGGGTTCTACTACAGTACCGGTCAGATCTTCGATGAAAAACAGCACATGCGGGTGGGTTGGACAATACGGCCGCTGATGCAATAGATTTGTCTCGTTACCGCTTTCTGTCAACCGGGGGGGGGGGAGTCGACTCCTTCAGTGCAAGAGAATGATGCCACTCTTCCTTGAAACACTTTCGGGATAAACGAATGTGCCGCTATTTACGGAAGAGCTATGTGCGCTCGAGAAATTTAATAGCTCTGAGGAAATTTGCTTATTTGTACATGCGCAAGCTAGTGATCAGGCGATTACTGGTATAAAGTTATTGAATTACTAAGGTTTTTTTTTGTTGGTTGCCGCTAATTGGCAGCAACTAAAAGTAAGATGGTGGGACTCACAGTACAAAAATTCACCGATGCGATTTGCTTGGCCAATTCCCGAACAGACCTCGATGAAAAGAAATGGACCACTCGCGGCGGCCATTTTATCTAACCCCCCCTAATATTGTTGCTGGTCGGGCCGTGTAGTTTACTGGTCATGGTTCAGCTAATGGGTACTGTAGGGCACTCTTGTAATTTTCTGATCAAATTCGTGTCCCAGGGTGAATTACTTTCCGCATTTGTGAAGAGTTGGACTTCCTGGCGCCTATTGACTGATTAGTAAATATTCGTTAATGCATTTATAGGACTTACTGAATTCTGAAGATTACAATTACTTGGCCGAGCGACAGATGACGAAATACATTAGTCCGCTAAAAAATTAATTCAGTGGTTCTCGGGGGTGGTACTAAAAAAAATTAATGCGAGCGGGCGGTGTTTTATTTTTTACGTTTTATTCGTGATTTTTCAGATGCGGGCGATCTCTTTTTTTTTTTTTTTTTACCGAACAAAACGAAAGCAGCAGCTTACATTTTGTTGTCGAATACAATATCTATATTTTAATGCCAGGATCAGCGTGCAAAAGTTGCATGTTTGATAAAAGTATTTTTTTAGATCAACTTTTTAGCTGTGACACACCTCTGAACGCTCCTTAGATTCGTTTCTAGGAGATCATGTGAATGGAGCATGTAAAGAGGTTATGTGGTCATCGGATCCAGGTAATGTTTGGTGAAAGTGCTGATGCGTGATTGGTATTTTTTTTAGACAATGTTATAAAAAAAAGTTTCATGCGCTAAGAAAAAACCCATGCGTGCGCTCCCGAGAACCACTTAATTAATTTTTATCGGCCTTAGCTTATTCACCACATTCTCATTTCCGTTTTAAACGGCAATTCCTGTATATGAAACAAGCGAACACCGAAGCAAGTGGAATGAATCCCAAACCGATCTTTACGAGCACATCTTGATAGCTCTGCCACCATGCGCGAGATTTGCTGTAGAAATTATAAATGAAACGCCCGCGGTAGCGCAGTGGTTAGAGCGCCCGGCCCCGGTAGAAAAGTGGTTAGCGCAGTGGTTAGAGCGCCCGGCTAGTAAACGGGATGTTCTGGGTTCGAGTCCCAGTCGGGGCAGTTGTTTCTTTGTTTCTCAGACTAGTGTGTTGTGTATCCTCACAAGGCCAGTCTTTAATGCAGACTGCTTGCTTCATTTACCCTTTATCTTGTGATTTCTTTCTTTACATATTATATATATGAAATTAGCAGTAATGGGTTTTTCCCTTTTTTTGTCTGTAGAATATTTGTAATTATTTTCTGCATTCTTCACACCAAAACTGTTTTGCAATTAAAATGAAAACATGGGTCCGGTTCCAATTACCCCTCCCCCTCCATTCCCCAATTTCTTCGCATGCCCTGGAGGCAGCTCTGTGAGCAGCTACAGATGACACGTAGGCAGGAATAATGATACGAAAAATTCACGTGCCATGTTGCCATCACAGCATTTGTAGCCAACTACGTTTCTCTAGCTCGCCACAAAAATCGCCGTTTATTTACTGAGTGGCGCTGCGGTCCTGCAAGGGTCGACAAAACGACACATAAGGCACCACCGCTGTACGGTATCTAAAAAAAAAAAAAAAAAAAAACTAGAATTTCGAATTACAATTTCACACCCATCATTTCTTCTTCAAAGCACACCTCTTCTTTAATCAAAACGTGAGTTGAAAAATATCTTTATCATGAACACAACATGGCACTAAGCTCGACGACTACTTTAAATAAGCTTCCATTTTGCAATTAATTTGCTCCGTACGCTTGCGAATTAAGTCATAACACTAATAACTCCCCTCTCCACGCCCCATCGCCCACCCCTCCCTCCGTTCCGTGTAACGACAAGATATATTCCTTCTGCTCGTCGCATCGCCATTATTCTTACGACAGTTTCTCTTTTTTCATATTTTTGCTGTCAAAATTCATGCCCATAATTAAAAACATGCCATGGACACCCTCGCGATACGACGTTGGTGGGGGTTGGTGGGGGAAGGAAATAAAATGAGAACAGCAAATCGTGGGAAAACGCACATGCCCACGTTGTAGCCATCAGTGTTTGGCGTAGCTTCGCTTTGTTCTACATAGCACTTTCTAGATCCATGCCAACACATGTGTTAGTACGAAACATTAAAGTGTATAACGGATCGTGTTATGCAATAAACATGTAACTCACAAAATGTAGAAATCGAGATAAAGCAAAATAAAGTTTTGTCACTTTAAAAAAATCATATTCCAAAACAAAACGCTCTACCTATTTAAGCAAATGCTGTATATGTATTTTTTTTTTCACCCAGAAGAAACCCAGCAGCTAAAAAAAAAGTTTTGAAAGTTGTCATGAGCAACGGGTATGTGGTATACATGTTTACTGCTAGGGATGGGTCGGTTTTATTTTTTTGATTTCAGTTCCGGTTTCGGTTTTCCCGCCCAAAAGATCTCGGTTTCGGTTTCGGTATCTTTTTTTGCCACCATCCACCCCAACCAGATTTTCCTAATTTTTTTCTTGCAGCTAGCTTCAACTTACTCCTGCTTTCACTTTCAGCAGCGTCATAGACCGTGGGCATAGCTGTGGCACCATTTTCCTCTACTATTTTCGTTTTAATAGCTAGGAGCTTTGCTGTCATTTATACGTAGAAAATGATAATTATTAAAAAAAATGTAAAACAACAAATCATTTTTTTTTAATTTTCTAACACCGGACGAAAAACCGACACAAAATCCGAATCGGTTTCGGTGTCGGTTTTCAGCAATAACCGAATATTCGGTTTCGGTTTCGGTTACCGACCCATCCCTATTTACTGCAAAACTGTTTCAAGTAACTGAAGCATGTTTTGTAAAAGAGTGTAACCCAGGAATCTTCCTGCTCAATAATAAAGTCAATATCTTGCCCGTAACCATCAACTTATCATCAAACGTGTAAAAGTACCTACTGTGCATCCCTGGATATCACCTCCATGACATCCTAGCTGTCGATGCGCCATTAGCCCTCAATCCCCCAACCCCATGAGATCCTTCAGGCGTGACATTTTGCTGCACCCAATCCTTCATCATGATAATGACATACGCTGCGATAACGGCACGCGATGATGGCATACGTCTTGTGAACAGAGACTCTGGTGGCCACCCCTTCGAACCATTAAGTATATAATAGATATCCGTGAACTGTAGGCGATTTAACGGCGATATTTGCTCGTTTGCTCGAAAAGGCTAGCCCAATATCGAGAGGGTGAAGGGAAATTGCACGAGCGCTGTAAGCGCGAGTGGATTTCCTTCTACCCCCGAGATATTGGACTAGTCGTTTCGAGCAAAGGAGCAAATATCGCCGTTAAATCGCCAATAGTTCACGGATATGTGTTTTAATGCTAAGGTGTGACGTCAAGGCCAACTTACCGGATTTATTTAAGTTTTTAAAGATTTTTGTTTGTAAATTTTATTTAACGAATCTTGAATTTAAGAATTTTTACATGCGACTTATGTAAATTTCTGAACGGGAGCTTCTGGGTGAGAAGCCTCCTGCGTACGAAGTCGGAGCGACGGGGAGAGACGTTCCTTTCCGTTTAGTTGCCGATGTTTGTGTTTTAAGATAAAACTATATTTTTTTCTATTTAATAGTTTAAATAAGATGAGAGTATAAAATACACTATTCGCTTGTGAGTCTCGTAGGTTTTTAGGTGTATTTCAAAGTGTCAGTAGCCTAGTTTTCGTATCGTCGTGACAGAAGGTTGCCGGGCTGGGCCATTCTTCCACGGGTGGGGGCATCGCATAGTACGCGAGGTTTTTTTCCGCCTTAGTACGAAAAATGTCGCAGGTTGCAAATGTGCGTGTTTACGCTGGTTGCAATGGGGTGTGTTAGTTAAATTTGTGTTGTGTACGGTATAGTTTTGCAAAGTCGGCCATTATATGTCACAAGGTGGAACAGGGGTTGTGTTGACCCCAAAGAAAGTGTTAGGTTATGGAAAAAGTTTGGGTTATCAATATTAACCCATGGTGACGCGTGTGGGTTTACAGATTAACCGTATATAGCGACTACACTTTTATCATGGTCAGGTGACGTCACCAACGTGCGTTAAGCCTCAATCCTCCCTCCCCTTCAAACCTTTTCGATGTTTAAGTTTTGAGCTTCTTCGAATTTGCAGTTTTGTGTCTTACTTGGTTACTGCAAAACGCAGAGCTACTGTTACGATGATGTCGGTTATCAAATTTGTCACCAGATGGCAGCACGATGTAAACATAGTATACGCGATTTTTGCTAAACGTTGGGGACCACTTCGGGCATTAAGTACAATGGTTAGCCCTATTTTTATATTTTTTATTGTTGAGTTACGTGGTTACTGCATAACACCATCTATATATACTAATTAAAGAAACGAAATTAGTACCGTAAGTAATGCTATACTAAAGCCCGGTGTACAGTAGGCTAGATTACTGGGCCGAGTAATATGCGAGTCGAGTTGACTCGCTACTCGCCCTTTACTCGCCCTACAGTATCCCAATGTAAGACGCGTTTACGCAGCAACTCGAATTTGCATTCTCGTAGCTAGGACTCAATCGCGATGGCAAAGGTGACATTGCCATGGTAACAAGGCTAAATGGATTCGCTAAATCCGACATCGTTTGAGTAAATACTTGCAGTCTTATAATCCGTGCCAATAATATAAAGATTTCTTCATGACGAAACAATTTTCCCGAACACTTCTGAACTCACGTTATTTGCTGTTTTCGTTGCGAGGCGGCAGACATAAAACTGCCGCCATGTTGGAATTTGAGATGATTTCCAGCTTCTAGCTGCGAGAATGCAAAAGCGAGTGGTTGCATAAACGTGCCCTAAGGGTGGATTTACGCAACGACAATATTCTCGCTCGCTAGCTTTTACTTCGTTAATACTAAATCTTCTGGCTGCATCTTGCCTATACCGAAGCATGGGGCTTTCGAGTTGTCTACACGTATAGTAAACATGGCAACGGCACGAACTCGGTGTGCCTCACGACACGATGTACGATGCTTGCGGCATGGCAGCGTCGATTTACGACAACAAGAAAGCAATTTTTACTGCAGTACAAGACGACAGACTGATTTCTGAATGCCGTCATTTGATTGCTTATCTTCGATTCGATAACCCCGACATGGACGCCATGTTGGATTTTGAATTCTCGCTGCGAGCAGCTATTGATTCGACCGTTGTTTATCACTGCTAGAAGCTGTTCTTTCAGAGAGAATAGTAAATTTCAGAAATAGCGTGAAATGACAACAATGTTGTTGCAATGTTTAAAATTACTGTTGCACTTTGTTCTTTGTCCGTGTTGTTATTTATAACACATTTGATTTGTTGTTTATAACCGCTTTCATTTAGTTGAAAGGGGGAAAGT
Source organism: Lithobius niger (assembly GCA_023313725.1). Classification (NCBI taxonomy): domain Eukaryota; kingdom Metazoa; phylum Arthropoda; class Chilopoda; order Lithobiomorpha; family Lithobiidae; genus Lithobius; species Lithobius niger. The sequence continues at coordinate 28,871 of JAHWFP010177679.1, forward strand.
GGTCGTAAAAAAATAACGGTTGCTTAGCTAATATCTTTCGGCGAGCGAGAAGGTCTCGTGCGTAAAGGTGTCCTAAAACTCTACTCTACAGGGCGAGTAGCAAGTCTACTCGATTCGCTCATTACTCGGCTTAAAGGCGGATGTACATTAGACTAGTTGACTGGGCCGAGCACTGGGATGAGTCACTGGTGCGAGTGTACTCGCAAGCGAGTTGCTGGTTACAGTATAGTTTCTTACTCGTCCACAGTACTGTCAATGCAAGTCTATACAAAGTTCTACTTTTTGTAGCTTCCCACTTTACCGCCATGTGGGGTGCAGCCGTCTTGAAAACGAATTTGCCGGCTGACTCACATTAAAATATTAGGGCGCGTTTAGGCAGCGACTCACCTTTGCATTCTCGCAGCTAGAACTCAATCGCGATGGCAAAGATGACATTGCCATGGTAGCAACGCTAAATGGATTAGCTAAATCCGACATCGTTTGAGTAAATACTTGCAGTCTTATAATCCGTGCCAATAATATAAAGAATTCCTCATGACGAAACAATTTTCCCAAACGCTTCTGAACTCACGTTATTTGCTGTTTTCGTTGCGCGGCGGCAGACATAAAACCGCCGCCATGTTGGAATTTGAGGTGATTTCTAGCTTCTAGCTGCGAGAATGCAAAAGCGAGTGGTTGCGTAAACGTGCCCTTAAACTTGTGGATAGTCAACTGGCACACAAGTAGCGAGTCAAGTGCGCTTGCGCGGTCGAGTAGAGTAGATAATTATGTTTACATTGGGAGAATAAAGGGCAAGTAGCAAGTCAACTCTACTCGCACATTACTCGACCCAGCCAACTAGCCTAATGTACATCCTCCTTTTAAGCCAAAGTGTCGCAAAGAAACAGAGATGTGAAGCGAAAAGCAAGCTTCGAAAGTCGTCCGTTAGATGTCGCCACACGTATCACACAGGGATATCGCAAATGACGTCATGCACGAAGGCCAAAGGAATGTTTTAAAAGTCAGCCGCTTTCTGGCTGAGCGCTTAGTTCGCTTGGTCTCTGCTTCCTCCGCTTGTTCTATTTTCAAGCTGAAATTAAAAACGACGTGATTTGATGCTTACTAAATGCAGAAACGGCCCACAATGACAAAATCAGTTATTATAATATCTCCTTTCTCTGTTTGATTGCGTTCAAGATGATAGGAGTAAAGGCTTAAAGGGACACCCGACCTGCCATATAACATTCCACCTGCCTTATAACAGCACGCGCTGATCGCCTTCCGCGAATATACGAATACTAAGGTCATCAGAGATAGTAGCTGCGTTCTTCGCAGCGAATAACGTAGCTCCTTTCTCATTTGGCATTGTGCCTAATAGACGAACCCGCATGAACGCATTAATCGTTTCGTCACAAACCGGAATGATTCTCCGGTTTGAAACATCGCAATTTATAATTTTCTAGACTAGTGTCTTATAATTTTGCTTCGGCGATCTATTGGAATAATTAAATTTAATTTTTACCGCATTACGCTTTTAGATTTTTGATCTCATGGTAATTATTAGCAAATTAGTACATGCACACACAGACATGAAACGTCATGGTTATTGTAAGCGCGCAAAGGATCATATACTTACGGGTCGTTCGTAAATAAAGTTCCATTATATTCAACAGAAAATCTCCTAGATGCCACATTTAAAAAAGGATTTTTAGCAAGGGAAAGACTAACGGTAACTAAATAGACCTTTGGAGCCGTACTTGATGTGGAGGATCGAGAAAAATGGCGCTGGAAGGTATATCCCTGTAAGTTATCACTCTCCACTTACCACGCACGCATCATGTCATGCAGATTTGTCACATACGGTGACTAAATCTGTGGTAATGACCCATGTGCACATAGTGCCACATGTTATTTGCGCAAGCTCAGTTAACTCGACACCCTTTTTCCACAGGGCCGGATTAAGGGGGGTGCTTTGGGTGCTGAAGCACCCGGGCCACAGGCCTCAAGGGGGCCTCACAGCCACAGGAAAATAAAGCAGGTACTATTTTAGGCTGCTTAAAGTTAATTAGGTGGTTCTCAGGAGCGTTTTTTCTTAGCGCATGAAACATTTTAGATGACACTGTCTAAAAAAAATTCCAATTACGAATCAACTCTTTCACCAATCTCTTCCTGGAGCCGATGACCGGATGTGCTTTTTGCTCCATTCCCATGATCGCCTTGAAACGAATCTAAGGGCTGTTCAGAGGCTTGTCACAAGTAAAAACTTGGATGTAAAGAAAGACTTTTGTCAATGTGCAACATTTGCGTGCTGCACCAGGCATTAAAACATTTATATTACACTCCATAACAAAATATAAGTAACTGAAGTTTTTTGTTTGATAAATAAAATAAAAAACATGCACGCAGGACGGGGGGGGGGGGGGATAGGGCCACATTAAAATTTAAGCACACCAGGCCGCTACAAGGTTTAATCCGGCCCTGTTTTTCCAGGAACCTTGGATTATACGTACCTTTGGTAGGGTCGATTCAGTCAATACTACGGAGCTGCGCAAGAAACTGCGAGATTTTGCTATATACATCGGCGTACCTCAAATGCGTTTGACGTCACTGTTCCCATTCTGCGCCATTTTACTTATTCTTCATCTCAATGGCTGTTGATTTTGCTGATGAATCGACAAAAAAATTGGACTAACAAACGAACGAATACTTATCATCAAATGTAAGTCGGACCGCTCCAAGTGCTGAAATTGTTTTTAAAGTGCATTAAGCTACCTAATGGAACCGACAATGCGAGTGAAAATCGTAAGGTTTGTTGTACCGTATCAACAGACTGAGAGCACCATCACAATCGGGCATCGTAAAAGCACGCTGTTGTTTCGGTTTCGAAGTAATGACGTCACCTACTCTCATCTTGGTTATCCCGTAAATATTTGTAGTTTGTTTTAATAGATTCATTTATTCTAACGTTCAGTAACGATTGTTTGATCCGATATTTCATATTTATTCATTAATTTTGTTAAAACTACAGCTAGTTGAAACAAACCTCTTTGTAGCTTCGAAAAAGCAAGCGTCGTTTGCTTCGAGGATTGGTTTGGGAGCAAAGACGTCTCCAACTGTAGCAGCTTGGGTAATCTCGTCCGTGTATTCTTTACGACGAGATAGCTTAGACATAATCATTTGAGTGAACCGACCCGATAGCAGAAGGACCCTGCCTTTTCCTTCGTTTAGCTGGCTTCTCGGCTGGCAAGCGGCTAGCTTTAAAAACTATGGAAAAAATTCTCGTCGAGAAGCAGCTTGAATTTAAAAAAAAACGGGAAAGCAATCCCCGCTTCCAAGCGACTGGCAAGCGGCTGACTTTTAAAACAAATATTTTTCACGTAACGTTGGTTTTGTTTCGTCCTGATTCGTATCTGTTTTCGTATCCGCTGTTATATTTTTTGCATTATTAAAATGGACGAAAGCTAAATGAAAGTAGACGACGAAATAAAATAAACACAAAAAAGGAAGAAGAAACCAATGTCTTTTAAGATTACGCGAAACGAACAGCAAACAAATGTAGATCGTGCTGGGAATGTCAATACATTGCTAAAATAAACGTTCATATTTTTGGGGATTCGTGGAAGATGGCCGAGTTGAAATTATATACAACGAGGCTCCTTTCCCTTAACGTATGAAACTAAAGAGGATAACAGGAACCTGGTTTCTAACACAGGATATAAAATGGAAAAGAAATGAAAACGTGTTGGGTTGATCTTAGAAAGAAACTGATAAAAAAAAAGTTTGCAACGACGAAAA
>JAHWFP010177680.1:11114-39642 GCA_023313725.1 Lithobius niger
CCGGAAACAATCCCACCGCCCGTCGGACAAAATCCCCCTTGCGGTAGGACAAAATCCCCCTTTTTTTAATTGAAAGGTCCTACGCGTCACTTTTTTTGCCATTCGACAACGTAGTTCAGGGCATGGAATACCTAAAGGCACACACTCCTGACGGCGTCGAAGAACTCCTTGCTTACTTTGATTGCAACTACGTTGGTGGGCCATTTCGTCGAGTGGCTGCAAGAAATAGTGGGTCCACTACCGCAGAAGCTCCAAGCAAGATGGCCGGCCTATCTAGATTCCGGCGCGTGAAGTTTTCCGGCTAAGGTTTTGGTTGCGTTTTCTGATGTTGTGTAGTAAGCCGTAGCGAGCGCGAAAGCGCGAGCGAGGATCGTAATTTGGAAAAAAACTGATATCATTTTCGTGAACGGTGACCTTGATTTACCTTTTACACCAATGGCGATAGTACCACCTTCCACATATATAGATCGATGGTGGACGAGCTTGGAGCCGCTGCGGTAGTGCATGGTTCCAATAATATTGCCTGTTTGGAATACGATAAAAATTACATTGCCTGTTTCGAAAAAAGTATTTTAGTGAAGGGGGGGATTTTGTCCTAACATGTCTTAAAAGGAGGGGGATTTTGTCCAACGAGTGGTGGGATTTTGTCTGGGGGGCATTTGTCAGGAGGGATTCGGTCCTGGGGGATTCTGTCCAGGAGGATTTTGTTCGGCATTCTCATCCCCATTCATCGATACCGAGATAACGGGAAGGTTTCCAGCTATGAAATTGGACGAATGGGTTCAGTACAATACGAACTGCGAACCTTTTATGGTTTGGAGCCTGGGGGTGTAGCGGGGATGGCGTGGAATGGCGCGTAAGTACGGAAATATTGTTATAACCACTGTTAGTATTGTCGGCATCGTCTCTCATTGGACGGCCAAAGTTCGGACAATGACAATGTGTATACTGACGTGCGTGCCTAGGCGGTAACAGGACAATTCGTCCCCGGTCAATTCGTCCCAGAAAATTCGTCCACAGACATTTGGTCCCCGGACAATTCGTCCCCCATTTTTTTGTTATAGTTTAGAGTGTGTGTTTTCAGTTTTTTTAATAGTTATTAGTAAGTTGATGATTTGTGCCTCTTTTAGTTTTATTTTCGTAAAAGTTAAAGGTACATTCCTCCGAGCTAGATTATTTTCTGTATGGCTCGGTTTTGCAACATTACTTCAGACGCTTCTAAAATTGGGAGTGTCCATGTCGTAACTATCGCATCATATTCCATCCTTTACCGCAAGTTCGCAAGGACGGAACCTGGTCAGTTGATTCAACAGAATATATTTTTCCAAATCAGCGTTAAAGGGCGTCAACCTTCCGGCACGAGCATGAACTGGCGTGGAGTGAGGAGACGAAACACGTGGTTTCACACAAGTTGGCCACTGCTTGACGTAGCCGTCTGCTTCACCGCTTTACGCTCGTAGAACGGTGTTGCATATTGTTGCACGCATGCCTAAAGCCCAAACCAGACTGGCTGCTCGCGGCTGCACGGCGACGCAGTATGGTGTAAAAAAGACTTCAATATTCGTCCTTAACGCAACACCAACCACACGATTGCTGCAATGTTGCCCTTGTAGGCACGTAGTTACGCATACCTTCGCACGAAATTTTCTTCTGTCTGGAGAGGCCTTGACGGAACGCCAGACGGTTCCTGGTAGAACCCATCTATATTGACACGTTTAAGGGCAACAGTTTTAGTTCACAGATCGTATCTGGAGGGCGCCACCAGTTCCAAACACGCAATATGAAGTTTGATATTTGCTTTTCGGCTTTTTGGTTCAGCAGCCTATCAGAAAAATGTAAGTGCTGTTTTTTATTTTTTTTATTTATTGTTAGTGGTTTCTAACTTTTGCTTGGTAAAGAAAATTGTTTTAAAAAAAGTGGGGGACGAACTAGGGGACGAATTGACTTGGAACGAAATGTCCGGGGACGAACTTTTTGGGACGTATTGTCCGGGGTCGAATTGTCCGCGACTCGCCTAGGCACACACTAATGTATTTCGATAAATCGAAACAACGTTGCCAAAGAAATTGTATTCATGTCCAATTCACAAAAAATAAATAAACTGTAAAAAAAAAAGCAAAATAAAAACAAAACCAAAAACTGGTAAAGAGGCTACCAAGTTGATAGTGGTTCGGCCCTACAAAAGAGTGATATCAACATACCAAAACTAACTAAATAAAACAAATTACAACAAAATTAAAACCAAACCAAAAATCTGCAAAGAGGTGACTATGGTGAGAATGGTTCGGCCTCTGCGCAAGTTAGTAGCAAAGTGTTGAAAATCAATTTCTTGTTGACGTGGCACTTTATTACACATTTGTACGGTAGCGGAGTTGAGTCTAATACACAATTAAAAAAAAAAAGGAGTGATATCATATCAAAAACCAAAACTGGTAAAAGGGCTGCCAAGTTCCGAATGGTTCGTCCCTTTAAAGGAGTGATATCATCACACCAAAACATTCGCCAATTTAATCGCACCGAATAATACTTTGTACGTTAAATGAAAACGTGAACATTGCTACCGAAAGTTGCAATGTTATAGTTTCCATTTAACCTTCGAACTATTAGTCAGTGCGATTAACTTGGCGAATGTTTTGGTGTGTTGATATCACTCCTTTAAAGAGCCGAAACATTCGGAACTTGGCGGTCCCTTTTACCAGTTTTAGTTTTTGAGTGATTAAACTATACGTCAAGCTAGCTCGCTTAACCGGACATTATTTATTGCGGATGGGGGGCAGAGGAAATGAAAATGTGACCACTAAATTTTCGATCAACCCCCTCCCCCCCCCCCCCGGGCCTTTGAAACCCTGAAAAAACTTGACCTGCCCCCCAGTTAAGGTACAAAAATAATGTGACCACTCCCCCCCCACAACAAAATGCGCTTTTCTATGCCGATTGGGACTATCTGCAGATGATTTCTTGTAGCCGTACCGACACAGACTTATCACACTCCATTGTTTAATGAAAAACGTTCCTGCATGTTAGCCCCATCGATGTTTACGATGTTTAGAATTTACCATATTTTTCTGTATTTTGGCATAGTGATACTAGCCCCGTCGCATTTCGTCATCCAACCTGTAAGTTCGTTTGCTTCGGCTTTGGTATTTCGTATTAAGTAGGCCTAAACCTCATTTTTATGCCGCTGATTCACCGAGTCAAACATATCCTGACGAGTAGCATCTTCGTGTTCCGTAAAAATCCGATGATTAACGAAGGTAACGTCATTTCCCTAATATAGGCATAACTTGACGCGAGCAAGCAGTTTGCTCTAAGTGAGATATACTGTCAAGATCTGTGGTTCGTTTGTCGGTGACGGTGACCATTCAGTGACGAGTAAAGCATCAATCTGCATAATAACTGAAGCAGAACGGTCCTGTGGAAGTCTTTTCAATGAAGTCTTTTCAGTTTAAGTCGAGCTTGGCGGTCGTTTTGCGGAAAGAAAATCAAATATTCTCAAGGGAACTAAGTCACTTTTAGGCAAACGCAGGCCCGGACTGGGTAGGGGGGAGGGGGGCCTGGAATGCGATCGCCCGTGGGCCGGCACCCCCGCTTTTTATATTATTTGCTCATTGCAATCCTCATGTGTTGAATCTTGTAATGACCGATTCAATTGAATGCTGCAAAGGCCGATTCAGGATGACAGTAAATTTATGGAAAAAACTAAACGAAGCAAGCAGTCTGCATTAAAGACTGTCCTTGTCTTGTGAGGATACACAATACACTAGTGTGAAAAAGAAAGAAAAGACAACTGCCCCGACTGGAACTCGAACCCAGGACTTCCCATTTACTAGCCGGGCGCTCTAACCACTGCGCTACCGGGGCCCGGTAGTCCTAGCAGAGCGCCCGGCTAGTAAACGGGAAGTCCTGGGTTCGAGTCCCAGTCGGGGCAGTTGTCATTTCTTTCTTTCTCAGACTCGTGTATTGTGTATCCTCACGAGGACAGTCCTTAATGCAGACTGCTTGCTTCGTTTACCCTTTACCTTGTGATTTCTTTATTTATTTATGGAAAAACTAATTCGGTGGGCCAATTTTTATTTTTTAATTTGGTGGGCCAAAATGTTATAGATAGATAGATGAGATATTTATTTTCCAAAAAAGAAAATAGGAACCATAAGGGTACGAAGTACCACTGACAATGGCCCCGGAGATACATGCAATACCTACATATAACAAAACATCCCAAGGGGATTGGTCACTACTTAAAATAATATAAATAACAATTGTAAAATAACATCCCGACAATACGCATGATTAAAACTGAATTAAAACTAAGATTATGGGAGCATTACCAGCGAAGAAAGGACGATAAGAGATCCTGGTGCAGTTTTGATTTAAAATTTGCTAGGGAATCCGCCAATACAACATCCGCAGGCAGTGAATTCCAGACTTTCACAATCCGGTGAGACAAGAAGCGCAACCGGCAGTCTAGCCTAACGCTAGGTATGGACAGCTTCCAGGGGTGGCCTCTATATAGTACGAAAAATTTTACTGGAGTCTGTATCGCACCCATTGCGCAATACAGAGTGGGTAAGGTATAGATATGCTTTTAGTCTACGGATCTCAAGTGACTCCAATCTGAAAAAACTCAATCGTTCTGCATATGACAGTATTTCAGTCTTATCCAATGATTTAGTAAAATGCATCGGAACTGATTCTACCAAATCTATATCTCGTAGGAGATGCGGAGACCAGATAGGACTTGCATATTCTAAAATAGGCCTTACATAGACTTTAAAGGCCCACAGCAAGGTCGGAGGATCACCAGATTAAAAAAATTTCCTTATAATAGCAGACCTCTGGCGAGCCATTTTAACAATTTGGTTACAATGATTCCTAAATTTGAGGTCATGGGAGAACCAATTTTTTACAATATTAACTTGCGGTAAAATACAGTTGCCGAATGCACGATAAATGTAGTGGTCGTTGCTCCGGCCAAGTGGCAAGAAGGAACACTTCTGGGGAGCAACAGGCAATTGCCACAAATTCAACCATACCATCAGGTCATTAGGCTCAGTCTGAAGAGCATCAAACGTGATTTGATCGAAGACAACAGCCGATTGCGTTACGTCGTCTGGATATTTGGACAAGTTTACTTGACTTTTACCAGATTTCAAATCATTTATATAAAATACAAAAAGTAGTGGCCCAAGAATTGAGCCTTGTGGTACACCACTTACAACCTCCGTCGGGACAGTACGGCATCCCTCCAGTTCAACCCACTGTCGCCTCCCAACAAAAAAAATTGTTAGCCAGTCCAAAAGGAGGCCCTAAATCCATAATGTTTGAGTTTTGCCAGCAATGGGTGAGAGACTGACTCAAAAGCCTTTGCAAAGTCTATAAAAACAGCATGCACTGGCAGGCCAGCATCCACCACCGAACTTGTCCAAGACTCCAGCGATGCTAATAGTTGTAGACATGTTGAACGTCTGGGGACGAAGCCATATTCGTCTTTCGATATAAGATTGTGCTCAATTGCAAAGGCAAGCATTTTATGACGAATAACCCTTTCCATAACCTTTGCATAAAACACAGGTCAAACCGGCAATAGGCCTATAATTACAAGGATTAGATGCCTCGGTCGTGAGCCCGGTCATAAGAATTAAGCCAGTCCGAGCCTGGGTAAACAGAAATCAAATCAGTGTTTGTCGTCACAACATTTTTGCCTTATGTTCAGCCAAATACCAGGAAAAAAGGAAATTGGCAAACTTTTTTTTTCTATTAACCGTCTGTTGCATGTAGTATAATTTCTGGTACTTTTTTTTTTATCTGCCATTGGGTCGGTCGTGGGTTTCGAACCAGCATTCTCTTGGTTTGTAGGCGGGGATGCTGACCGCTGATGCTATATACCACTGCTCGCTTTGCTCGGGGTCTCTCACAATTAGCTCGCGCTGTGTCTTGAACTCTGTTTTTGACCAAGAAGTGACGTGTTGCTTTTAACGCAACATCATGCAAGAGAGGGTTAAACTTATAACTCCCTATTAATGCCGATTATGAATAACTTTTACAACAACGAACTAGCTTAATAAAGCTTATTCTATGCTCCATTGAAAGCCACATTAACCCTTTACAGCCAAACGTCCAGTACACCAAGTCCCAACGTGCCTAGCGAGCTTTGTGAGGTGTCCCCGGGGACCGAGAGCAAATCGAGCAGCGACAGCCCAGTGGTCATCGTCTTCGTCTCCAAACTAAGTGAATGCTGGTTCGAGTCCCGCGTCTGGCACAGGACTTAAAAATAAAACATCCAGTTCGCCACGGGCAGTTAAAGGTTAAACGTTAACTTTTACCAGCAACTTTAAATTTATTTATGCCAATTTCCTTACAGGAATTAATTAAAGATCCTTACTTTTGCCCTTACGGTCTCTGCGAACAATTAAGTCATAAAGTGGACAGATGGTCGGCGAGCCGTTAAAAAGAGTTTACCCCGGGACGTTACCTTAAACATTTAAAAGCACCATCAAAAATCAGGTGGCTTCACCTCACCTCACCTATCTTTCTCTCTCTCCAGTCAACTCTATTATCAAACGGAGCGCAAACTTTAAAGTTGAAGTTTTGTAAATCTTTTGTAGACTTGAAAAGTCTGAATACAAAGAAAAGTAGGAGAGTTTAGCTGCGGGCCAAACGGAAGTTACTGTATATCTTGGTGAGGGTACTGAAAAGCTTCTTTCATGTTAGGAATATTCGGGAAGAGATACAAAAAAAAACTTAATGCCCTGCTGGACAAAAAGGCTTTCGTGACAGGCCTACCTTTCTTCTCTTGTACAGATCGTATAGCCATCCATCAGTAATGCATTCTGGGAAGAGGACTTTTGCTGCTTAGACATGTTAATTCCATCCGTCACCAAAGGGATTAATTGCCTCCACCCTCAACCCCATCCATGATGGATTTGGTATTTTACAATGCTAAGGAGGAGATGAAGAAGCAAACTTAAAAGGACTTGGAATTAATTGTAAAGAAGAAGTTCACAAAGACTCTTTGGCGAGAACCGAAAGCGGCTTGCATAAAAGATACGTTGAGAACATAGGGGATGTATCAACACTGTATTATAGTTCATTTTCTGGGTGTGCGTTTGTAGTTCAGTGGCTTCATACCCAAGTTTTATGTTATTTTAAGTGATACAACACAGTTTGAAAGTAGCAGAAGTAAAGAACTTGTGTTGTGAGAATACAAGATGCACAAATCTGAGAAAGAAATGAATGGAAGACAATTGCCCAACTGGGACTCGAACTCAAAAAGTTCAGTTTGCCAGAATTAAGTACCGACTGCTCTACAAGCGGTGTATACCCGTTTCGCCGAATTCCATTTCACCGATTTCCATTTCGCCGAAAATTAAGCTCTGATTAGAATTTCCCGTTTTGTGAATCCCGTTTCGTCAAATCAAAATATTCTTTAGAAATTTGACGTTGGAGAAATTAAAGATGCATTCCTAATTTAAGGAATTTGTGATTAGTTGCGGTTTCTGATGTTATATGTTTAGCCGCAGCGAGCGCAGCAACGCGAATGAGAATCCCGTTTCGCCGAAAATGAAGACAGATTAAAATTCGACGAATGATGGGATTCAACGAAATGTTCATGCCAACAAGGATGGATGCCTGGCTTTAGGCGTCCGGCCCTGTAGAGTGTTCGTTACACATGACGAGTTAAAAACAAGCACTTGAACAAAGTGTAGTAACTTAACAAGCCTAAAAAGTGCACAAATTAAAACACTACAGCTAACGTTTCGACCATTCCATAGGACATTTTCACTAAAGGACACGAAACAAAAACAAATACTTTAAAACTTTAAGAAAAGTTCGAATGAAGACAAAATGCACAAGTCGAGTAAAAATTTAAAATGTAAAAGAACGTGGTGAGATGACCTTTTTATTCTGAACGCACAAGAAGAAATGAAGAAAAATGCGTGGGGTCTGGTCATTATTCACACCAGATTTTGTACATCGAGAGCGTTACACTCAGAGGTGGTTTTAGGGGAAAAAAAAATTTTAATCGGATAACGTTGTTGAGGAATAATCAAGATGACAAAATGTACAGGTGGTGTCATCTGCTCACCTGTTTGCTCACCAGTAATTTCCGAAGCGCGAAAAGAGCATCGGTCCCAAGCGGAAAATGAAAGACGAAAAACTGTTCGTCGCAACCACCGTTAACACCATCCAGCGGCGCGCTTAGTAAGTTAATTGGACAAAGAAACAAGATGAGGCGCAACACTGTCTCCAATGCATCACGGATAGTTTGCAATCGCTTCGCTCCATTTTGTCGATAATATAACGAACGACGCCTTAGTTTTTATTATTGATAAATATTAAAAAAATGATTGCAAGTATAGACTTTGAGAAAATAATAGAATCACCAACAAAAGCGGAAATAACGAGAGGCAACAACGAAAATTCAATTAAAAAGTCATCTATTTACCATACATGTCAAACTGATAAATAACTGAGTGGGAAGTGGCAGCTGTTACGCTAACTATTAAAGTGGCAGATAATTATTTTATCATGTACGGAATCTGGAAAAAAGGAGAAAAAAATCAATATAAAATATGATCAACAGAAAATAATGAAAGATACAAAAAAAAATATGACGGGAGTGAATTAAATGGAGTACAATGAGTAAATGAAATGTATAACAAAATTGAAAACATAACACGGAAATTCATGAACTGAACAATAAGCAAAAATTAATTAATGCAGGAAAAATAATAGTAATAATAAAAAAGGAAAAAAAGGAAGGTGTAGATAATTCTCGAAACCGTAAAATTGACAAATAAAAGAAATTAAGTTATGAAAAATTTTTTTTAAACCAAAAGAATAATAATAGCTAAAGAAACATTAATACAGTATCGAGCATTAACTATAAAAATTAAATTGATAAACAATTACTAAAACTTTTGAAGGGTTTTAAATGGCTTTAAAAAATTTAATGAGAATTTCCTGAAGCAAGTACCAACACTAATGCGAAACTTGAAATAAAGGAAAAAAATTACTTCAACAGTGATCATTACACAAAAAATAAAACCAAAAAAAATAAGACAAATAAAAATACATAACTTTAACTAACTTTAATTAACTTTAAACATGAAAATTTCCCCTCCCCGTTGTCTCCTCATGGTAGGTTAAGTTTATGTAAACGTTGTTCATAGAATAGGCGCAAAAGCCTATTAACATTTTGTGTGATATTTCTCTGCATATTTGGTGTTGTGGTAGCTTAGCGGTTACCAGACTCGGGTTCGATCCCGGCTACAGAATGACACGTGAAATTGTTTCGTCTTGATGGTCTTCACTGCAGACCCAGGATGCTACGACGGGTGTTTGTTTATAGTTTGAATAAAAGATTCTACGATGACAATTATTCTGTACCCTTCGCTGCAATAATAGAAAGCTGTTTTCTAGAAAATTCGCAAGAGACCAATTGGCATTTCTTTTACAATGGCTTGCAGAAACGACGATTTTCATCGCTACCCAAAACGACTCCATTGTAACCGAGATAGCATCGCCTTTGTCGCCAATACAAGGTTGCAGCGTCTGGGTGGCGGGCGGAAAAAGCCTATTTTGTCCCATTTTCCCTTAAATGGCTTTGTAAATCCCCTTCTCCCACCCTTCCTTCCTTCCTTCTACTTTGGAGAAAAGATACTAAATAAAGATTATGCCTTCTAACTTTTTACCCAAAGTGAAATAGCCTACCAACTAGCTTTACGGGGGAACGGGGCATTTTCCCACTAGTAATTTTAATGTCCAAATTCAAATATCTCTGCCGCGTCATGATATTTTCTTCATTTGGCCTCGGGCCTGAATAGGTATCAATTTGGTCAGTGTGGATCATGGAAAATACACCAGAATAGGGACTCGAATTGGTGCGATCGATTTTAAATAACAGTAATAATAAAGTTAAGTACGATAATAGCCGTGAAAATCAAAGCTGTGTGTTCGACCGTAACGATATGTAGCAGTTATCTTGTTACCGTACTCACTTATTAATTACTAGAGGAAGCCCGTGCTATGCACGGGGCCGGTCATGAATTAAATTTACGGACACTTTTCCCGGGACATTTTTCCGGCACTCTTCCCGACGACTAGTCAGATTGATCGACCACTCATGCCTGCCTCCTGTTTCCATGCAGGTAGAGTGGGAGAGTGCATTTTCAGTGCGGGCGCGAGGAGGGAAGAAGTGGTTTTCCTTTTAGCCTTTCTTTTAGCCGGCCTCCAAAATTATTATAAAGATTTCTACGATTTATGAAGCTTGGTAATGTAAGAGTTCATATCAATTTTTGTGTTAATGCAACAATGAAAAATGATATTCAGATAGTTTTGTGTCAAGTCTAGCGTCCGTTCTGCTCAACGGAGAAGGCAACATTCTTGATTGGGATGATAGGTATTCCAAAGTTTTTTTTCCCATTGGTTTTTTCGTCGTGCACACGTCATCAATGTTGATCTTGATGATCCAAGCATTGTTGTAAATCATTAGGTTTACAAGTGAAACACCAGTAGTAATAATGCAAAAAAAAACCTAAAGGGTAAAGAACAAGATGTAAGGTTTCCATTATAAAATCCAATTTCTTAAAATTAGCTAAAAAAAAAAAGAAAAAGTGTTTATAAAGTACAAACTACGCCAAAACCGAACATTATAAGGAGTCAGGCGCCACTCATTGTATACACCATGCAGGACCTTGTTTTAAACATCTAGTGGGGAGTGATTTAAACTTGCCCACCACTGGTGGATTTGAGATTAATGAAAGTTGGTATTGACCCTGAATGACAACTAATAAAAAAAAATGCGTAAAAAGACATCAAAACCCATGCTCTCTCCAGCAGCCACAACTGCGCTAAATTGTCTTTAAAACCGTTCAGCTTTCGGTGGACCGCGCTGGAGAAGCTTACAGCACTCCCCCACACCCCTTAGCTGGGACGGAGGAGGGGGAGACACATGAATGCCTCCAGTAAAAAGTTCTTAAAAAAGACTCTGCCTAATTACATTTTTCTGTTATATTGAATTTTAGGTTTTTTTTTGTTTTTCTAATGAAGCCTACACTGTACTCTTTACGTTCTTTAGCGTTTGTTTTGCGTTAATGTAACGATTTGATTGTTAAATTTAAAATCTCTTTACGCGGCATGTGACGTTATTATTCGCTGCTGCAGTGTCACAGTAAAATACAGGATAGTGGAAGTGCGCGTTTACACAACGACAAGCCTTTGCATTCTCGTACTAGAATTTAATTGCGATGGCAAGGGCCTCGTTTCCATGGTAACAAGTGGGTGATGAAAAAAGCACCAAAACAGTGGTTAAAAAGTTTTTTGTTTTTTTAAAGCTAATAGGTGGACAAGCATGCAATTAAAACTGCGACGGTTCGAGTCGGATACTATTCTTTCTCAAGTAATACTTAGCACTAGGCTAAAAGTCAAAACATGTAAAAAAAAAAAAAAAACACTGGGTGAACCGTTAAAGCACAACAAAGCATACTACTCTTTCTCAAGCCATACGCAGCACTAGCTTTTTTTTGTGCTTTGTGGGTTCACTCAGTATTTTTTTTTTTTTTTTTCATGTTTTGACTTTTAGCCTAGTGCTAGGTATGGCTTGAGAAAAAGTAGTATCCTTTGTTGTGCTTTGAGTCGTATCCGACTCGAAATGTTGCAGTTTTTAAATGTACGCTTGTTTACCTATATAGCAGTGACATTTGCCGCCATATTGGCACCAGTATGGGTTGTGGAGGGCATAACTACAAGGTGCACTACATAAAAATGAAGGGAAAAACAACGGAAGAGCGGATTTCTTAGGTTTAAAATAACGTTGTTTTCTCCAACAACAAAAATCGAGGTTTTACGTCTAAGAAATCACTCTTCACAGCATCGGCTTCAGTATGACGCCCTTCTGTTTCTCTCTGCAGTGCTCCTTGCAGCTAACCAATTAAGGCTCCAGCATAGATTTATATACTATAATACTACGTCGTGTCACTGCTCTATTGCCATCATTTTTACTTTTTAATCCATGGTAACAACTTAAGCTAAGCTAAATCCGACATCGTTTGAGTAAATGCTTGAGGTCTTATAATCAATCCGTGACAGTAAGATAAAGAATTCGTCCTGACAAATCAATTTTACCAGTCGGTTTTGAACTCACATTACTGACTTTTTTCGTTTCGAGTTGGCACAGCTAAAACACGCCGCCACGTTGGAATATCAATCGATTTCTATCTTCTAGCTGCGAGAATGCAAAGGCGAGCGATTCCGTAAACGCGCTTAACAATGAACTGTTGCAACTCAAAACACCGTGATCAAACCTCTCCTCGGCGATCGTGTAGATCACCATAATTACAATTGATCAGGATGACGTTGATTATACCGGTACCTCCATCTACCGCCAATTTTGGTAAACCCGTTTTCTCAATTTTCTCGAATCATAAAGCTCCGTGTGTGCCAGCCTGGGGCAATTTCCAAACAGCAGCGCCCTCTCTCTACTGGAGCGAATGGGGGAGGCGGGCAGACCTGCTTGTCGATCGAGTTACTGTTTTGGTGTGAACAACCTGCCCAGCCGCCATTCATTCTCACTCGTAGCAGTTAATTATTAATTGCAGCTGCCCTAATACTGCAGGCAATACAGTAGGCCTATACCTTACAGCCACCTTTTCTTTTCCTGCCCGCCATTTTTATTGACAAGCAGAACGCCTTACTTTACCATGCATGGCCATTGCTTGTCAAACGCTTGTGTTGTTTTTTTGAATTTAAGGATCTTGAACTAACCTCGATTAAAATTATCCTGAAAGTTAATTGCTGTACGTGCAGAGAGTGTGTTTTGTAGTACGTGTCTTTCGATCGTTGCACACAATTTATGTGGCCACCGTTTTAATTTTTTTTTAGTTGAGTGCGGTACGAAGCCTGGCAAAGGAGCTTCTTAGATTGTTTCTTTCCGGTTGTATTAACGACAACTATTGATTCGTCCAACACATTTCAGCATCCGCGTACATTCTATACTATTCCTTTATTTGTGAATTTAGGTTCACAAATCATAAATACTGGTAAAGGATCCGGAAAGGATGACTCCTAAGTCTCAGGATATTAAGTCTCAGACAATGGTAATCAGGCATCAATCATTTTTTAGGAAATATAATCAAAAATTAATGTAAATCTAAAGGTCTAGTTCTAATTGACAGAACTTATAGGGAACATTTACTAAAGTTGTAAAATACACCCGTCCTATAGTAATTCCAATGATGATATTACTGTGTGTCTATCACGTACATACTTAAAAGTGCGACTATAATCTCTTACGATCACCCGTAGCCACTTTTCTCATTACTTGCATTCCAATCTTGCATTCCATTACTTGCAATTGTGGAAGTCTTTTTTTTTTTTAGTCTATTAAAACGGAAAGTTGAAAAAATCGTCACAGTCTACACAGCGTTGTTTAGTGGTTACATTTTTGGGGTCAATCTTTTTCCGGAAGGAAGTGGGGGGGGGGGGGGTACTTTGAACGAAATCTCGCAGGCGGACGTGCACCAAGGTAGCTACACCACAGCCTCCTGACCACCAGTAAACCACAAAGACTTGCAAAACAAACTTAATTAAATTTTCGACCCAAATTTGTTGCGGGCTTGGGTCACAATAAAACACCAAACAATTAAAAAGATGGGGGGACCTATACTCCCATTCAAGGTGAACAGTGTTTCGCCATCACGACGTCGGATCCATGATGGAGGAACATTTTGAGCTTTGAATGGGTTTAGCTCATATATCTTTTTAATTGTTTGTTGTTTTATTGTGACCAAGACCCCAACAAATTGGGCCGAAAATTAAATTATGTTTGTGCGGGTTGTGTGTCTAACGCTGTGTAGACTGTGGATTTTTTCAACTTTCCGTTTTAATCGGCTAAAAAAAAAAGAGTTCCACGGTTGCAAGTAATGGAATGCAAAATTGGAATGCAAGTAATGAGAAAAGTGGCTACGGATGATCGCTAAGATATTACAGTCGCACTTTTAAAGTGATATACCTCCCAGCGCCATTTTTCTGGATCCTCCACATCAAGTACGTCCCCAAAGGTCTATTTCCTTACCGTTAGTCTTTCCCTTGCTAAAAATCCTTTTTAAAACGTGACGTCTAGGATATTTTCTGTTGAATATTACTAACTTTATTTACGTTCGTCCCGAACAAAAATGATGCATCGCGCGCCTACAATGACCTTGGAAGTTTTATCTGTGTGTGTGCAGTATTAATTTTAATAGTTTGCTAGTAATTAATATGAGATCAAAAATCTAGAAGACTAATGCAGTAAAAATTAAAATTAATTATTCCAATAGATCGTCGAAGCAAAATTATAAGACACTAGTATAGAAAATTACAAATTGTGGTTTTAAAATACGAGAATCATTCCGGTTTTTAACGACACAATCAATGGGTTCACGGTGGCTGGACTATTAGGCGCAATGCCAACTGAGACAGTAGCTACATTTTTCGCTGCGAGGAACGAAGCTACCGTCTCAGTTGACCTTAGCTGTGGTAAATACGCGAATGTGATCGTCGCGTGGGTGTTGTGAAGCAGGTGGAAGGTTATAAGGCAAGTTGGATGTTGCTTTAAGTATCATTATGTGATAGACAAACATTAATATCGTCATTGGAATTACTATAGGACGGGTGTATTTTACAACTTTAGTAAATGTTCCCTTAAGTTCTGTCAATTAGAAAAAAAGGGCACTAGCAGCCTAATTTTCTCATTAAAAACGATGCGTTAAACAGAATGCTAAATTTAATACCCTGAGTAGGTTTTTGTTGTCTGTATTTCTTCATTGTTAGCTAAATAATAAATGTTTTTCCCCCTCTGTTTTGCAGCCAGAATTTGATGACTTTGGAGTGTGCCGGTCAGGAGGCAAGTCGTGCCTAATTTTCCACCCACGAAATAATTGGAAATAATTAGAAAAGAAGTTATTAAGTGGAATATAGGACTTCTGAATTTCATTTTGACGTAATGTGAATTTTTTGGTAGGCTACAAAAGTTGCCCAAACTGGTTACGTAGTGTAAGCCGTCAAATTCTTGAACAGAGTCTAACACATTTCACTACTCCAATTCCTAACGGACTTTCTTTAAAAGTAAAAACATTTGGCCCTCTCACGAGGCCTAACCCTGAGTAAACCCACTAGACATGCACAGTTATAATTTTCGGCACAGTTATAATTTTGTGCCTTGTTGACAATTAAAAACAAGAAATTCACAATAAAAACACCAAGGGTGGGACACCCACGAACCTTGGTAATCAGCAGGACACCATGTTCGAAGTGATCAAATCCAACATGGCGTCCTCCTGATTGCCAAGATTCGGGGGTGTCCCACCCTTGGTGTTTTTATAGTGAATTTCTAGTTTTTAATTGTGAACAAGGTCAAAATTATATCTTGTGCTGAAAATTAAATGCTTTTGGCTACGAAAAAAAATTAGTTGTTTCTCAGGCCCTGCCTGGTGGTCAAATTTGCCCCTTGTCGATGCTTTTTATTTGCTAGTTCAAACTAAATTTATTACCGTTACAAGGAAATGCAATTCAGTTAGCTGAAAATAAGTATTGTTTAGCCTAAATTAACCACTTTCAGTTCCGTAAAATTAAGTGTTTTGCAAGTTTTTCCGTAAAATTAAAATGCAAGTGTTTTGAGCAGTTGGAAGTAAGACTTGAGTTACTTCCAATAAAATAAAAAATAAAATAAAAAAGCCTGGTGGCCTGATTACTTTTTGAATGAAAATACCCGAGAAACAAACTTATTTCTTTTCACGGCATTATCTTGATGTCTAATGGGTATACTTAGGCCTCTCAGAGGGCCACATTTTTTTTTTACTTTTGCACTCGCCACTGCTCACTGACAGTTTCGTTGATGAGGGCATATTTATATGCTCCTGCACACATATGCATTAATGGTGGCGATGGTTGCATGAATTGGAACGATTGCCATCGACATTAATAAACTTAGGATTGGACTGTTTTATTACAAATCCGCTATACCTATTGAAACGCCACTAATGTATCATTTGCATAAAGGGATCATAAAGCATACGTTTATTACAATTATATGGCGCAAAAGGTCCTTCCCATTTCTCCGTCCCCAAAGGGTTACTCCCGCTCCTTTATTTCGTTCCAATTAGCCCGATCGCTTCCGCCCACCACATTGAAACGCGGGTCGTCGAACGTCCATCCCAGCTAGGAACGCCGCTAGCCAAACGCTACAACAATCGGCTCGTTGTGTGCGCCTTCATGATAGCCATAATTAGCCCACTACTCTCAATCAACCAAATACTTGGTGGTTATTTCTGATAAACTAAAGACTCTCGGACAGGTTACCGACGGACTTGGCTAATTTATTTCAACAATTATCTTCTACCGTTAAAAGTGCCTGCCAAGCATTCTTTTCCTAGTCACCCTTAGAGGTAGCTGATGAACGTATAGCAATAGGCTAAAACTACTTTATTCAGGGTTCGTACATAACAGACAAAATCAATTTTAATGTTTTTTTCACGGCTTTTCAAGGCTAGGGTGCAACCAATTTCAAGACTCTTTGCACAGCAAAATCCTCAAAATTACTTTTTGAATTCCAGTACTTTGCCATGAGATGTCATCAATGGCACCAATGTGCTGTTAGTTTGCGATGTAGCAGTAACATTTGCCGCCATATTGGCACCAGTATGGGTTTTGGAGGGGATAACTACAAGGTGCACTACATAAAAATGGAAGGAAAAACAACGGAAGAGCGGATTTCTTAGGCTTAAAATAACGTTGTTTTCTCCAACAACAAAAATCGCGCGTTTTAAGTCTAAGAAATCACTCTTCACAGCATCGGCTTCAGTATGACGCCCTTCTGTTTCTCTCTGCAGTGCCCCTTGCAGCTAACCCATTAAGGCTCCAGCATAGAGTTATATACAATAATACTACGTCGTGTCACTGCTCTATAGGAAGCTAACCTGTTGTAAACCATAGCAAACATTACGTCTTCCCTCCCACCAGTGGACAAGAGGAAGGAGGAATACTGCAAGTGGAACATCACTTGCTCATGCTGCTCCTTCTGGAAATTTGCTTGCACTGCACGGCACCTCGCTCTTTCTGTCTCCAGTCCAATCTGAGGGGAGCATCGTTCACAGAAGTGGATTTGAATGGCAAAGTATTTCTGTTTATTTACTTAACGTTAATTTTTTTTTCTATTTATTTATTTAATTTTATATCTAAATTATTATTACCGTTATGGCACTAACCTCATGCCAAACAAAGTGCACTCACAAAATTCAAGGCCATATCAGGGGCTCCGACAGCAAAAATTCCCAATTTTCAAGGTTTTTTAAGCCTTGAATTTTCGGTTTTAAAATTTAAGGCTTTTCAAGGAATCCAAGGCCGTGTACCCTGATTATTCTCTAATTCTGAATGTGAATTGAAACGTTTCCTATAAAAACAAAAAGAAATCGTACTTCAACATTATCTGCAGGCAGGCACAGAGACGTGCCGTCGGGGACGGGGGGGGGCATAAAACGAACAGTGGCGCTAAACTCTCTTTACTACTAAAATTAAGGTTGTAAACTGTAGAATAAATGTGTAAATGCCTAAAATTATTTTTGAATAATCGAGGAGGGGGCCCCAAATAACGACCCCCCCCCCACTCTTCCCAGATTTGCTGATGTTTGCCCGGCCTTGACAGGATATTTAAGAGGAGGAAGGTAAGTGGGTGCAAAGTATCTTTTGTTCATCCTTGGGGTATGCTGAATTGACGCCAGGACAAATTGTCAATTTTGCTGAATTGGGGGTGTTTGGGAAACTGACAGCTAGGGGTGTGGGTATTGCGAGTTCCCCTTCCGGTCCGAGGCAGATCTCCGGAAGCTGATGCCTCTTTTTTTTTTAACATTTCGCCTTTTTTTCTGGCCCTCGAAAGCACCCTCAAAGAAGGTTTTTGTTTAAATCCAGTGAGTTAACTTGTAGAACAAACACATATGTTTAAAAATGAAATTCGAAAAAAAAAGTTTCTGTGAAAACGGATGGCGTGAAACAAACTGGTGTTTTACGAAAATTATCTTATTGTTTATCGACCCCAGATTTAATGGCAACAGGAAACTTGTAAAGCTTTAACTTTCCTGGTTCCAAGCCTCCTTTTTGAGGTCCAGATCGGACGAGGGTATCACAATTTATATAAAATGTTCTTAACATATTCATTAGTTTCCGTAGTGTCAGTGTTTTTTTTACAGAAAAGTACCGACGTAAGCGTATTACCCCCCCCCCCCCCCCCAATTTATCTTGAATGGGAACTGGAGCAATACGAATCACAGTACTCCCGATCTCCCAGAACGCTCTCCAAAACAAGGGTAAACAAATTTGGCCCCCAGTTATACAAATAATAATGCTTTGTCCCTATTAAGCGTCAATGGTCATCTTTGTAAAGGAAAAAAAACCCTGGCGATGGCATCAAGTTCTAGTTCGTCTTTCTTTAGGAAACATATTCGAACAGTATTCACCAAAGATACAAAAAGATACAAGCTTCTATTCCTAAAAGTCAATATTTGGGTTTTATATCACGTTTGCATCAGGGACAGAGGAGGGGTATCGAAAAACGTTTATCATTGCTGTAAATAAGATATTGCACACTACACCACAAAGAAAGACACGTATAAACAATACAGAGCAAAATACACTACAATAGCCTACCTTATCGTCTTTATCCACCTCAAAATTCATCACTTGCACATCCGGCCATGAGGTAATGTATAATGTACGGGCCTCTAAAGAAATTCTTCAGAATTCCATGTGTACGAAATACTTCCATTTTCATTTTCACTTTCTTAGTTCTGCTTGCTGACGTCGACAAGTTACAAATATTTACTCGTTTTTCCGAAATTATTTACTAAATAAAAGTGACCTGGCTGTAATCCGCACAAGACCACACACAAAGTTCAAGTATTTTCAATGGATTTTTCAAAACTGATTTAATTTTTCAAGAACTTTATTAAGACCAACACAACTTTTTCAAGAAATCTTATTAATCGACAAACTTTCTCCAACAAGGCTGCTCAGCTTTATAAAGTGCCTAGTTTTACTGTAAAACAGGTCACATCTCTCCAAACACTAAAATATCCAGGTTTTATCTGAGCGCGGAAAAAAAAAAGCAGAGGAAAACAAAACGTGGAAAAACGTCAGAGAAAAAAACGTTTTTCGACTTTTTTTTGTGTTTTTGTTATTGTTATACGTTAGGTAAGGTCTCGAGGCCTTGGGTCGAATTTCACCAGGAAACGAGTTGATCCCTTCAGCGGCATTTTTTTGCTTCCGCTCTTTTTTCCCCAACAGCTTTTTTCACTTAGACTTTTTCGCCCCTAGATCCAGTTTAATTCTAGTAAACAACTTATGTAACCGACCGCGTTAAGTAACAAAATGTTTAAAAAATAGCTCAACAACATTTCATGACAAAGATGCAAGTTATTTAAAACAAATTGCAAATGTGTATTTATCTTGCTCAAAGTCGGGCATTATTTTAAATTACGACGAAAAGAAAAGAAAAATAAGGTCTTCAAGGACGTAGCTAACAATTTCAAGAAATTCAAGGCCTTGATTTTTTTCTTAACAAATTCAAACACTTACAGGACTTTAAGCACCTTATGCGAACCAATTTGTGTAATTGAAACGACAAATTCGTTTCAATCACAGACATGAGTTCCCACCCCTATTGACTACTCAGTGACATGGCGTCACCATCTGGAAGGTAGTGGCCACAGTGTCTACTCTGTATCATAATGGCATGTTAAAAGAAGGTTATTTGTTTGTAAAGTGGACCATTTATTCAAGGAAAAGATCATTCGGAAGTATGGCTAACAAAAAATGGGGAAAAAGGATTTGAAGATTCTATTTACTGATAGAGGAACAAAGAGTAATTTCTCTTCTCCAGCTGCCTAAACGAAAGAGAAACGGGGAAAAAATTGCAAATAAACCTAAAGAATTCGTTGCGCTCTCTCAAAGAAGTAATCAAAATAAGACCTCGTGCAAGCGAAGATTGCCTTCGAGATAGATAGGTTCAATTCATGTTTAGCACGACAAATATACCGACCGACTCAGGACGCGAAAGTAGGTCATCGTGATTTCTTTTTTTTTTTTCTCTTGATGATAATAGCTCGTAATTAACTTTCGGGAGCTGTTATTGCTGAACGCTGATAACGGAAACAATTCGTAGCTTTATTAAAGCAGAATTCCGTAGTTCTGTTCTCTGCTAGAACGGAACAGTTTTTTTTTTTTATTTCATTATTGTTACCGCAAAAACTTGCCGGGGAAATTGACTAAATTTATGTGAGTCATCCAAACACGTTAATCTATAGAGTCATTTGAATTATTCTCGCAAATGATCTTCCTTCATACTTTCATTCTTATATTCCGGATCCTCGACGATTCTGTCCCCGAACTGTCTGGGACCGAATTGTCGTGGACCCGGAATCTGTGTATGAAAGGACTTTGAAGATCATTTGAGAAAATAATTCAAATGTTTCAATGTCGGTCCTAAGACAGTTCGGTCCAAAATTATAGATTGTGCGACAATTCGGTCCACATAAATTTAACCCGTTCGACAATTCGGTCCCACACGGAAATAAAAAATGAACTCACCAGAGTGAGTAAGTGGTTTATATAAATAACTACAAGTAAGTGAAAGTCCATGAAATACAATAAACTCTGTTTTCAATTTTTTTAGTCCCAATCAGAACTACCGGAAACGCACTACCGGACTGAAACCTTCTGAGTTTGTAAATTTAATCTATATTGCGCCACAATATCTGCACACCAAAATTGTCACAACATGTTTTAAGATTAGGACAGCATAACTAGGACCGTGTCATAGCTGGTCCTCAATTTTTAACTGGCTTTCATTCTTTTTTTTTTTTACTTAAGGAATTTATTTTACTAGGGACCAAATTGTTGCAAGTATTTTTTTTTTGGGACCCAGTTTTCAGGACCGAATTGTTGGACACACCTCAGTTTCCACCTTAACGAACTTGTGGAGTTTGCTTGATTCAGAATTAACTTAATACTTTTCCTTAAATATCATAAATTTAAAAGTTAATACGCAATACGTATGTTCCACTTTATTAGGCGTACGAACAATTTTTCTCAACAGAGCCACTCCAGACTCTCCCTGTCTTTTTTTTTTTATTATCATTTTTTTTTTATTATTTCTTCAAGACATACCAAGCAGACAATAATGAGACACATATTTCACCCTTTCCTCCCCTCATTATCATTCAGTGGCTACATCTACTTTTTCCAAGAATCCCTTCCGGAATTCGTTAGGCCTACTCACCTGAAACAACAATCCGGAAGTGGCTCATAAATCTCTTTGGGTCGCACGACAAGGAGGTTCCGTTCCGCCTACAACAAACTCCTTCTCTTTCGCCACCTTTTAGGTTCAACTTGGACCCCCGGAGTGAAATATCCCTCTGGCCAAATGACTAAGAAGCCCATCCTTGCTTTTGCTGATGAAATCAAGTAATCTATTTCAAAAAACGACGCATAGCTTGTCTTGTTTTCCCCTCTTGTTTGTCATTTTTCTTGGATGATGAGGTGTACGGCTTAAAGAACGGAAACTGCTGCATATTTGACCGTAGATTTTCGTCTTCCTGTGAAATCTTTATCAGGTGACAGCCGCATGTGTATTTTTTTTCTCTATGTCAGTTTTTTTTTAATCCGTAACCCAAGTCGGAGTTGGACAGTCGTAGATTGTGCAATTCAGCCCTTGCACTTCGACTCCTGAGGGTTAAAAAAAAAAAAAACAAGTTATGAAAAATAGACGATAAGTCCCCTTGTTCAAAACACGGTTTTCCCGCGTACAGTATAAATACACACATAAGATTAATATTGCCAGTGGCCGAATCCAGAGGTGTTGCAGGGGATACCTGCTTTTTTCACATTCTTATTTTTCATTTTTTCCCCCCACATTTTCGTATACCCAGTAGGGTGAAGAAACCACCGAGAGGGCAGGGGCAACTTTTGCAAATAAGAGCACGCTGAGGTTTTTTCCCTGGGGACCTTTTTTTTTTGCTCGTCAGTCTTTTTTTTTTGCCCTTTTTTTTTAAAGCTTGTCTCTGTATTTTATCCTTTTATGCCCCTTTACTGGCCTTCTTTTTACCCTTTTTTTTTGCCTTTAGGCTCTTTCTCTGGCTACAGCACCAACGTTTATAGGTTCAGAAAATCAAAATAGAACATTTTTTTTTACAATGGGGCATTTTTTTCGAAAAGGGAAGGGTAATGCCACTGCACGCCACTGCATATACCTATACTATTCCATTTTCTCCCTCATTTTTACTATACCTACTTTCAATTATTTGAATCAGTATTTCTCTCTTTTTCACATATCACAAATTACCGATCGTTTCAGAATGGTAAATAAAAATAATAATTCATGATAAATGGCAAAGACAATGTTGTCAGTGGACGTATTGATAAAGGTGATATGCTGCGAAGGAATGGTTCGCAGGTCTGTCAAGTGAATAAATTCAGTGAACAGAGTATAACGTTGGAGGATTTATCGTTATTTCTTGTGTATTTTGTTTTCTGTTAACCTCTTTCTGACTTCTAGATTTATCAGAAGTATTTAATCATTCATAAATATACTAGCGGAGTCGCTCGCTTTTCTCGTTCATTCCGCGTCGTTTCGCTATACTACAGTTTATGTTAGCTATGCTGCTGCCAGACATACCACCCCAAAAGTAATCTGTTGTGCTGGGACAAATGATTTTCTCTCTGACGTAGTTTGTCGCCCATTTTGATTAGTGGAAATGGCCTACGAAATAAGGCTTTTATAGTTTGTTAGTGTCGTCCAAAATATGTTTCAGTGAATTTCGGTATCTGTCTGTCGGATGTGTTTTTTTTTTCTAATGTTTCAGTTTAAAAAAAATCAAATGACAAAAAGATGAAGTACATATTAATATTAACACCATTGCTGAGTAATTTGTTGTTTACAGATTTTCATGGCTCGGACGTACATCCATGTATGCAGGAATGAAAAACTACCTGATACTGCGGCATAGCGTTTTTTAATCAACGAAAACTATGGTTTTGGGGACCCAGATGTGGACTCCCCACCCATTTTTTCCTAAAGCAGTAATACCAGAAAAAAAATGTACCTTTTTTTTTTTACTTTTTATATTACAAAATAAGTTTCGTAACACTTATATTACTAAAAGTATGCACTTTATATTTTACTACATAAAATTTTTTAAGGCGTGCTTTCATTTTAGCAAATTATTTTTACGTGTCATGACTATGAATGGTGCCTTCATTTCTTAGGGTCTGTACGCAAATGACGTCACACGAGCTTTGCCCTTTTTTAAACCCTCCTTCCTTTTTTAAACTCTCTTCACGTTTTGTCACAACTTCTGCAACCTCCCTAGAAAATTACGTCATAAACGTCGATTCCTCCCCCCTCCACCTTTTTTTTTTACCTTATGAAGAGGGAGCCATTCGAAAAATTATAAGTTGTCCAAGTCTGTGTGAAAATATTTGATCTCCTTTATTTATTTTTCTGATCTTCACCTCATTTGTAGTTCTTTGCTTGTCAAAAACAAGATTGTCTGAGATGACAAATGTAGATGGCCAACCTCCCCGGTGTCCGAACCTGTCGTACTCCTAGAATACCCGCCCCATCCCCCTCCCTCTTTTGCGTCAGGCCGTTTTTTCTGTATGTCCTTTAGCAAATCAATTCGTTTATTAGTGTCTTGTCAGGAATCTGTAAATGACGCCACTCCGTTTACACTTATTAAAAAAGCCAAATGGGCTAGAGAAGGGTTAAATAAATACAGATGCAAATATATTAACGTTGCCTTTTGGATTAAATGTCACACTGCCTGAGCGGAGAATTGAACCCATGACCTTTGAAACCAAAGGCCGGAGTCCTACCGCTGAGCCATACTTATACGATTTGCATCCGTATTTATTTCCTCAGTTTACATCACACATGCAGTAACCTAGAGATCAACCGAATTTCGGTTTCGGTTTCGGCACCGAAACTGGCACATTATTGGTTTCGGTTTCGGCCATGCAATTAGTACTCGGGTTTGATTTCGGCCGAAACCGAATTGCTGGCTTTAGCAGTGGTTTCGATTTCAGCCGAAACTGAAAAAAAAAGTGGTTTCGGTAAAGCTGAAACCATTTCTGCTTCCAGGGTCACTTTAGCTTGAAGCTGCGTTCCTCTCTTTGCTTAGCGATCCAGGTAACAAACTCATAACTCGTGAAGATTAAGGATTATAAGGTAAAGTGGTTTAATTAATCATGTTTTTAATCTGTATAAAACTAAATACTTTGCTAGGTATACAAAACACATGCTGAATCTGAAGGATACATATTTTTTTTGTAAATTTAGACTTTTCCCTAAACTCGATCGAGCATCAGAGCCTCCTAAGATCTTATACACCAACCGGACTTAGCTATGACCACACAAACACTAACCCTTTGAAAGATTTTTTGCAAGTGGATGTGTGTTGAGTGGATGTGTGTTGTAGTGCAAAAATTCACCGAGCTGAGCGCTGTTATTCATTATAGGTTGTGACGGAGCATCAATTTGAGTTCGAAGCTACTTAAAAAGTGACCCTTTTAAATTTGTTAACGCTTTTTTTCTTCTTTTCTTTATAACCTACTTTAGTGAAAACAGAGTTTTAATGTTTGCCTTAGTAAAACGTTTGCAAGAAATTGACATATTACACATGGCGTAATACGCTACACCACGTGCGTGTAAATGCATACCATGATATCCGTCTGGAGAACCCAAAGGACAATAAGGGCCGGCCACGGATTTTTTAACTCTCTCGAGGAGTGAGGGGGAGGGAGGTTCATAAATGTTTTAGGCCCTAAAAAGTGACATTTTCCACAGCCAAAATTCCTAAAAACGCCGTAGGTTCTGGGGGGCAAGCCCTCTGCCCACGACCTCCCCCCCCCCCTTCCCCCTATGATGTCACTTTCTAAAAAAAGCTTTGGTACTATCGGATATTTTTCGTGTTGCACGTGTTGGTGTTGTAAAGGGTGTGGACATGCTGATTCGAACTGCCTTTTAGTGCTATATGTATCCCTTACATCAAAAGTTATTCTTCCGTCATGAATCATGTATCTCGGCCCAAAGGTGGTTTAAACTTTCTTCTTTGAACGTTTTCAAGTCTTGACTCGTTTTCCTCGCAATTGGGAGCCTGTCGATGCAAAGAGCTATTTTTTAATTCGTCCAGAAAAATTCATCTGATAAAGGCATATGAAAAGCTTGCTCCCTTTCTTCGAGGGAAAGGTCAGAATACAATTTTTGGACCTTGGGTGGGGAGAATCGTTTTTCAGGGGCTTGGGAGTGCGGGAATCACATTTTCAATTATTCCTATCCTCCCTCCGAACATACATTATAATCATCGGTCCTTTATACATATTTGACTTCATTTTATTTCAACATCCGCTATTAAAGTATGGTTTAGACTACGTCTCCCAACTTCACTACCGGTCCTGGGTTGTTATTACTGCTAGCTGCGTTGTAATTATTATGCTATTGTAATCGTGAACAATTTTCAGTACGCAACTTAGTTTCAATAGAAGTGGCTATTTAATAGCTCCGTGTAGAATGCAGTTAAACCACGCTTTGGAACTGCAGCCATAAATTCCGGTAATCATTTCAACCGAAACAATTAAAAGCGTCTTTTAAATCATCATGGCTTTCCCAGTATTCCGTCGCCAGTTTAAGTGTCCATGCAGACTCGACTTAATAAATCGACAAATTCATTTCATTTTAGCAATTTTAAATGGCACAGTTCAAGGCTTTCAAGCCTTAGCCTACATTTCTACTGATTTACGGAGTTTCACTTGATGAATGTGTCCGCCATCTTTAATCCGGAAATGCCTGCGAGATGGTTCTGGGGGTTGTGGGAGAAGGTTCATCCCGAGCGCTTAAGTTGTCTTCCTCCATTTTGAATTATGTGCGAACAGCGGCCGAAACTCGAACGGCGGGAACCCGTACGTCACAGAGGGACATATTCCAAGAATTCCTAGCTCCTATTACTCGCCCCACCCGCCCGTGAGTCGATGCTTTCTCTGCTTGGGGTCATCATAAGTCCGATTTAAGTGCCAAAGTGACCACAAGATTGAAGCTACCTAATGATACGGTCTACCGGTAATCGTCGATTCCGCAGAAACAATTTTCTCCTCAATTTGCTCCTCCAACTGACTGGAAGAAATCCGTTGAATAGGTTGCAAGCAAAGCTCACGGCCGCATGAAGAATAGCTCTGTTCCACTTGGCTGATGTTTCCTCTTTTTTTTTTAACCTACGTATTAGGATGTGCTAACTATTGTTATTATAATTTTGTTAGTTATTATGATTGTTTTCCTGTGTTATTGTAATCCCTTCTACACCGTTATTTTCACGTGTGGCTCTAAGAAAAAACGTGATAATAATAAGTATAATGGCACAGACCTAATATAGAGAACACTATTGTAATGATAAAATTATTAGGCCTTGACCAGTTTGGGAGTCCGGAAGTTGTGTGGGCCTGCTTGTAATTTGTTGTTGATTCTGCTGAAAATAAACATAAGCCCAGTTCCAATTTACGGTACGACCGTCATCGTAGCAACTGGAAAGTCATAGTGCGAGCAAGAGGCGCCATCTGTTGTCGCCACTGGAAAATTACAGTGCGAGCAAAAGGCGCCATCTTTTGTTGCCGCTAGAAAGCAACAAGCGAGCTAGAGGCACCATTTGTTGTCGCCATTGGAAAGTTATAGTGCACGTAAGAGGCGCCGTCTGTTGTCGTCAGTGGAAACTCATAGTGCGAGCATGCGGCACCATCATTTGTCGCCACTGGCAACGCAACTGGACAAAAGTACATCGTAGTGGCGAATACACCACAGGGAGAAATAATCTACACTGGAAGTCCTGGGATGTCCGTCATTGTCCTTTTAACCTATCCAGGCCTTGGATAGGTTAAAACTATTACAATAAACTGGTTGAGATGAGGGAACTGGGCAGAGGGATGCACTAAAACATTATACCGTATACCCATTAAACCAGCCGTGTGTAGCACGGGGTCCACCTAGTTTCTTTGTATTTGCACTGTTGCACCTCTACAAGGCTTTAGTTACAACACGGTCCAAAATCAGTGACAGGTTAAGTACATACAGCCAATCTTGATGTAGCTTTGTAGGGTACATGCTACGCTGTCCCCCCCCCCCCCCCGGCCAGAAATTATGAATGGTGGGCATTCATGAGAAATTCTTCTTCTCCCCCACCCCTTCCCTATGTACATGTCTGGGGGTGCGCTGCAGAGCTCCGGAAACTAAACGGTTTTAAGAATAGTTAATGCAATTTGTGACTGCTGGAGAGCATGGTTTTTAAAGTTTTTACCGCAATTGTTTTTATTAATTAGTTGACATTACAGAGGGCACTTTATGTGGAAGGCCCGTGCACGTGTGCGAAATTGTAAGCGTCCTTGGAATTTAGCACTCTTTATCAGTGTCTGATCAATCCGGGGGGGGGGGGGGGGAGAGAAGAGAAGCGGTCACCCAAGAGGGCTTACTTATTACATTCTAAATAGCTAAGGTAAGGTCTTAAAATGGCGCCTCACATAAATAAAGAATAAATCCCAAGGTAAAGGACAAACTAATAATAATAATAATAATAATAATAATAATAATAAATTTATTTTCATGAAGGAGATCGTCACAAGGAATACAAGATTCCTATTTGATAGTAACGAGCCAGGTAGAAAGCACAAAATAATCAAATTATTTACAATAGGAAAACACAACAAAGTAACAAACCGAACATTAGACAACAAATACATAAAACAACCCTGAGATATTATACACTTGATTTGTAGGAGCTTATAAAATATTTTCTTAAGAAACCTAAAACATTACTACAGTTTAACTTATCAGAAACTGACTTTGGTAAGTCATTCCACACAATGGGAGCAGTGGAAGATAACCTCATTTTCCCGTCATTGGTTCTACACTTCACGAGGAGCAACTTTATCATTGTTTCGGGTGTATGTGTGTGTGTATCACAATATCTTCTATTGTTACATACACTGTAGAGTGATGCTTCCCAATATTCATCCTTTAAGGACTTGTACATATACATACATTAAAAACAAAGTCAATCCGTAAAAGTTTTAAGGAGTCAAACAAGGGCAGAGTCACTGCTCCCTGCCGGGCACTTAGCAATAAGTCGAACTGACTTTTTTTTGTAGAGTGAAGTGAAGTAAAGTTTATTGTTCGCATGGTGAATACAAATTATACAATATATATGATAGCTGTCAGGGAGATACTAACATTCAATCTGAATGATTTAAAAGTATGCGAGTAAGTAAAAATACAAATGTACAGGTAAAAATATAGAACAACCATTTGGAACAAAAGTCCTGCTTGAGTGAAACACTCGTGCGCAGGGCAGCTGGGAAAAAAAGGGGTAAAAACTCGGTAATGATAGTAAACATTGTAAACATAGTATGATAATACGAGAATTATTTTTTACGACAGCACCTATTTCAAGACTTTGGTAAGACT
>JAHWFP010177681.1:0-35927 GCA_023313725.1 Lithobius niger
AAAAAAAAAAAAGACTTCTCGAGCAAAAAAGGAAAGGTCCCCAGAAAACAAAACCATTAGCGTGCCTTTTTACAAAAGTTGCCCTTGCCTTCTCGGTGGTCTGTGCAAGCTCTCTTGAGAGGCTAAATCATTATTTCCGTGTTAAGAAGTGGCAGATAATTGAGCACCACCTGTTGGCAGTAAAATACTATCCGAGCTAAATTTAAAAATAAAAAGTGAAAAAAAACGTGTTTAAATTGTTAAAAATCATCTATACAAAGGATCTGAAGTGTTCTTTTTGTTTATGAACACAAAATAGGGTTAAGATTAAGAGATAGAAGTAGAAATTGCAGAATCAAAAATGGGGTATGAAAAGAGTATTTTTCATGTAATGGCTCCTTCCATCTCCTTTGAATATGTATTTTAGCACTATTTTTTGTATCACAGTAGCTAAACTTGGTAACCTACCTAACATACACACTTTAAAACCATGTTTGCTTAGCGCTACACGAAGAACTAAACAAAAGTTGCTTCCTTGATACTCTCGCTATAACTAACAACACCATGTAATGTATAAAGATTTAGGAAATGCTAACACTTACTTCTTCTAGTTTAAATGTTGCAACATTTCCCTCCTGCTTTGCTCTGAATGAATCTACAATAAATGTAATTATGCATCAGTATCATTACTAAGAAGCCCTAATGCCAACATTTTTCATTACTAAACCATAAGATACATACAGTTCACATGATAATACTTGAATTAGGGGTAGTGCAACCGATTTAAAATCATACGAAAATACAGTGGCGCCATCTAGCAGTAGTGATACCTTTACAGCTTGCTCCCAGGACTGATCAAATTTTCATTCAATAATTAAGGAGGCACATGACTTGCTTGCTTTGGTAAAGGAAATGGCGTTATGAGCTAGATAGTACTAGATTATGCACACTTTCACTTTAAGGGCCTCGGTGTAAGTGCTGGGGGAAAGGAATCTGCCAACATTGCAACCAAGTGTAATGTGCAGAGTATTGATTTTTTAAATTAAAACTTGAATTAACTTATTTTGGTTGAAACATCACATCCAGTTTTGACTCATTGGAAAATGGATATATGGAATGACAACAATTATTTCGGAAGGTTTGCAAAATTGTAAACTAAAATTCATGAAAAAAATCTTATTCAAGTGGTTCAGAATAAACATTATAGGCTGGGTACGTAATTAAAATGGCTTGTGTGAAAACTACTAATAAGTTTTGGGCTGACCAATGGACCCCCATGGCCTCGGTACAGCTTCACCAACTGCAGCTCAACAGCTGTGTCACTGACCTGAATACTACAGATTTTTTGAAGATGTATTAAAAAATGAATTGCACTGTTAGAGTCCATCGAATGTATTTTGTGGGTTGGACAAAATCAGAAGAAGCATTCACATGTCTTCATTTGTGATTACAAAGATTACAAAGCTTTGCCTGGCAGTGCTAGATCCATGTGAACATGTGTACACTGACAGTTTTTAACTTGATGAACTTGGCAATCTAATCGGCAACACTGTACGAGTGAAAACGTGTTACAGCAGTTTGTCATTAAAGCACAAAGGGGCATACAAATAGCAATGGTACAGCTGCTCTTCAAAGACAGTTCAGTGTCATCAACTTACTATCTAGCATAGTACTGGAAGAGTTAGCAGATGATGCAGTTCGATGTATTGTGTGAGACTTAAAGTGTTCTGCACAGTAGCTATACGAGTTGCTGTGAAATCAACAACTTACTGACATAAAAACGTCCACACACTTTCACAACATAGACAAACACTTTGTCTTGCAAATTTTCGACCCCATTCAGGTAGCTTCATCTGGCCTCAAGAATTATTAGGACTTCCTGCAACATCTTCTTTCATTTTCATTACTAACAAATTTGAATTTTGCCGTCATCGTAGCCATAGGGCTGTCTGCTCAATTCATCTCCCTCCAACTTTCACTGACAGTTAAAAGGACATTCCTCCCAGCACCATTTTACTCGATCCTCCACATCAAGTACGACCCCAAAGTTTTTATTTACTTACCATTAGTCAATCACTAGCTAAAAATCTGTTTTAAAGTGTGGCGTCTAGGAGATTTTCTGTTGAAAACTGGTAACTTTATTTATTGCATCTTGCATTATATGATCCTTTATGCGCCTACAATAACCATGACGTTTCATTGTTTCCAGTTGTGACGATACAGTTTTTGTGTCAATGCTGTCACGTGACCCGTAATTTGTCTGCTAGGCCAGACGTCGTTCACGTGATCACGAGACGACGAGGGCGGAAGTGACATGTAGTATTACTACGCCAAATCTCGCGACGGAAGTGCATGGACACATGACTGCACGTGGCTGTTATAAAGCAGGCCGGATGTTGCTTTAAGTTTCTTGCAGAGACCGTAGCTCACCATGACCCGAGAATCTCGTGCTTAATTGTCAGTGGGAGTTGGAGGGAGATGAATCGAGGCTACGAGGGCGGCCAAATTCAAATTCGTTAGTAACGAAAACAAAGAAAATGTTGTACAAAGTCCCAATAATCTTTGAGGCCTGATGAAGACACCTGTATGGATCAAAAATTTGCAACACAAAGAGTTTGTGTTGTGAAAGTGGGCAGACGTTTTTTTTTCGGCAATTGTTAAAGCTTATTTAGCTTTGAACAAAGATTTTTCATTCTTCACATGCTTATCCTCTGCCTGCTAGTCAAGGAGTTGAAGTATAATATAGTTTATGCTAAGCACATCAACTCCACGCAAAACAAACAACAAACTAAAGTTATTTAACATACCAATCATGTGTTTTAGTTTGACTGCACACATGATGAAGTCCTCGAATGAAATCGTTCCGTTCTTGTTTGAATATCGGAGAACAAGCACTTTGAGGACATGCCAATTTAAATGGTATCCTAGAAAAAAAAAACAGAAAACAATTATCAAACACATCCAGTATGAAATACGAGCATAAAATGAAAGTTGGTTGTGCAGACTAACTGCATTAAACAGCACAAAAATGTACTACAAGCTGATGTGTGATACGGACAAAGCTTACAGATGAGGTACACAGAAACCACTCACTACACAATAATGTTTTATGATTGAGATAAAAAAAATAACTGCGTCCAACTAATGAAAAGTGAAACAACAACCTGTTGGCTTATACGACTTTATTACAAAAATTATATATGTATATTTTTAGTAAAACTATAATTTTTAGAGCGTAATTTATCACACGTCATGATTTGTACTTGTTTTATTAGTAACAGGAAAAACCTTGTTTGACCACGAATTTTAAGAAATTCTTCGTAATGGGTGGTGAGCTATGAGCTCTGACTCTCGCACAGAATGGTGCTATCACTGCTCTATCGTGTGCTCCATGTGCTCTACGTTTTAACAGTATCATACAGTTTCTTCTCCATCATTACTCCACACAAATTCTTAGCAGTTGGTAGTTTCTACACACATCACGCAAAAATTAATTATACAGAGGGCAGCCGGGAGCCAGTCACTGTAAGAGGTTGTACAAGTACGCTCGAATGCCAGATGATGAGACAAGAATTTTGCAAGGAGCAAGACAGTAACAAACAATCCACAATCGAAACTGACACTTTCGTAGGATGAATCGTAAAGGTACTCAACTTATTGCTCTGTTGGCTACTATAACTATTGCGAACGACTGATCGTCAGTTTGTATTATTTTTTTATATTACTATGACATTGTTTGGCCTTTTAAGCTCTGAACGTCAACTTTGACCAGCTATTTAAAACAGTGCAACTATCTGATATACGGCACACTTCTTCAACCATTATAAATAGATAGAATACTCTTCAAACCGACTGTAGTGCTCCTTTATACATCCTCAAGCAGGGCTGGTGACAGCGTTACCCGGATCTCGTACAAATTGGGTGTAGGAGCCCCCTGTTTTTGGCTAGGGGCCAAAAAAGCTTCAGTTTTATCAAGAGTGAAATAGATGTTTTAAATCTATAAATCTATAAATTCTTGGTTTTATTTACTGATTTTTTTCAATATCTTTACGTTTTACCTCAAAAACCCAATTAAGAGAGTGATATGCTTAGGTGATCAATTAAGCGCAAATTGAAATTTCCAGGTCTTGTGAATCCCGTGAAATCCACGGGCCAGGAAAAAATCCCCCCCACCTCCCGTTATCAACCTCCTGCCCCAATCCCTGTTCTCAATCCAGCAGCACAGCATTAGTTATCGAAACTCATTCCACCGGAAAATATAATAAATTGTGGTGCCATTCGCTTTAACTCTACCATAAAAAATTATCTAAAAAAATAAATAACTTTCCACTTTTAACATATTAGGGGCCATTCAAAAACAACGTGGTCGGCCAGGGGGTGGGGAGGAGGTCGGCTTTCGACCACAAGTAACTACAATGGGGGGGGGGGGGGTTTCCAAGTAAACCACGTGGTTATTGCATTGAAGGGAAAGCCCTTATCTCCAATGAATTGGTGATTAACCGCACAAGTCTCTACGCATAGCATCACAATCAGCCTTACATTGTTCTTATATTGTTCCTATATTGACCTTAACGTCTCAGCCCCAGTCAACCGAAATTTCCCGAAATTTACCGAAACTGAATTTTCCGCATAGTGGTGAAAGATACTGCGGCTTGTCGTAGAAATTCTCAACAACGTAAGACTGCGTTCTAAATAAATTTAAATAGTGTGTAGTTAAAATGTTGAGTGCTTCAGTGGGACAATTCAATGCAGCGATGATCTACGTAATAATGAACGTATTAGGTAACAATTTTCTACGTTCCGTCTGAGTTACAAATCTCGGGTGAAGTTTAGTCTAGTGGCCATTGCAGATTGCCAAAAAACTTGGTGAGAATATTTCACACGATGAATCAAACAGCTGCGTTTATTAAAAGCGAAAGTGGAGTATGGGGGTACTTTGTTGGACTTCTCATGTCGAACACTATCAATTCACCAAATCTGGTACGGGCACAATGACACAAACTTTATATGAAGTGGTACTGCATTTGTTGAAAATACATTAAGGTGGAATTTTTTTAAGTATGTGGGGGGGGGGGTGGCTATGAGCCACGTTGTTTTTTTTTTTGGGGGGGGTCCAAGATCTGGCCACAGATGACCACACAGGAGAAGGGGTGGGGTTAAAAATGGCTTAAAAAACGGCCACGTGGTTTTTGAATGGCCCATTAAACATTTTTAGTGTTGGCAGTTTTATTTTTTTTTCATCCTTGGTTTGGCAAGGACAAGTAAGTCGTTGGTGGATGGTTATTGTAAACATACAGAGTTGTGCGGGAGCACTATAATTTATATTAATCCATACTGTGTGGTAGACTGGAACACATTTGAAATCTCTCATTAAAAAAATATCTACCTGCTGATGCCAGTGCTGCACGCAGTTCAAATGTGCTCATGGTCCCTGAGTTGTCTTTGTCATAAAGTTTGAACACATTCTGTAAAAAAAATAAACCAATACATGTCCAGAAGAAGGCAGGTGGATTTTGAAGGGCAGAAAATACAGTGCACACAGAATTTAAAACAAGAGAAGCACACTTCAACTCAACTGACAGACAAAGCTGATATATTATAAAGGCCTGCTCCGATATGAACTTTGTTTAAATAGTATTAAATCAATGTTATGTGTACAGGTAATAACTTAGCAGTTTTATACATGTTGAAAATTCACACGAGACAAACATGAAAATTCAGTGGAACCATACAAGCACAATTAGGTTGAAATATTAATCCCACTGCAACTAAAATACTGCCTTTCCAATAAATAAATGTTTCTGGTCTGGTCAACTTCATCACATTGATTTGTTTATTATCCTTGATTTGTTAGCATCAAGATGGACAACTACTCGCATACAAAACAAACTGAGTTTACTGTGTAAAATTTAGGGATTTAATAAGATAAGGTGTGTCTCGTTTCAACCCTTTCTTCATAAATCGAGATGAGACTAAAATGGAAGGAAATTTATTGAGATGAGACTGAGACTGACACTACAGTGACTGAGACCATATTAAGAAGAAATGGTTTAAGTCTCATCAAGTCTCGATATATAAAATTCTCTGCATAGACTGCACAAAATGAATTAAGTCATCATTTTAACATTTAATACACATCAAGAAACTTGTGATGTGGTACAAATAATGTCCAATACTTCCCTATGTATACTGTTTATTAGTTAGCAGTAATTTTCATCAAATAATTTTCACAGATCAAGATGTTTACATGAATAAAAATTCAACATTTTTTTTAACTAATTAAATTGTTGTTTTATGTTTCTTCACAAGGATAAAATAAAAAAGTCGGCATACATTTAGTCTTTTTATTAATAGTGTTAATAACAATTAGATGAGTGTCTGGTTCCTTGTGCTTTTAGCTATTATGTTTTAATTTTTGTTTGTTAATTGTTGCTTTGCTTGTTAAAAACATCTGCTGACAACTGGCTTAATTTGTTCTGATGTTATCGGAAGTAATTTCACCAACTGGAGAATGTCTAGAACTACATGAAACGGGATGAAAGCATGATGAGACGAGGCTAGACCAAAACTGAGATAGGAGGTTTGTCAAGTCGAGTACAAGATTACGTCAAATTTCATCTCATCTTAAGTCGACTGAATTCGTAATAAATTTGTCCAAGAACATACAAGCAAAGCTGCAATTTGAAACCTTAAGGGTACATAACAAACCTTATTATGTAAATTTTCCCAAGAAGATATTCTCAAAATGGTCATGGAACTAGGGATTACATAACAACCTTGAGTGTGGTGCTGCCATCAAATTTCAGATCAAGATGTGAATAGGGTGAGTACAAAGAAAGTATTATTGAGTGGCCATTTTGAGGTTCCTTTTCAACCTTTTGCCATACTTAATAAATGCTGTTAAAAGCTGCTCATCGACATCTATTATTAAATTTTCAAATTGTTTACTCCTCATATCACCTAAAGTACCGCTTTACTTCTTAAGTTGCAGCTTTGAACTACAACATGAACTTTTGCAGAAGCACGCCAACAGATTGCTAAAAGAAAAAAAAATCAGGACAACATACCTTCCAAGTAACTACACTTGACCACAGTTCCTTAAATTCATCTATACCCAATTTCCCTGAGCGGTCATCCTGATTTCAAGTTAAGGATAATACAGCTAGCAGGTAAAAAAAATTACATGAATGTTTAATATAGCTCTACTGTGTAAAGTTGATTTATTTAAAAGGGATCACACAACACACACAAATGTTTAGGAGAGGCAGCGGATTGCAGCCAATGTAACAAAACCAAAAAGGGGATAAAACGTACCAAGCACAGAATTCTAAATGCCGACAATGCATTCTACTTTGGTTTTCAACTGACATGGTGATGGTGTAAAACGCTTTAACCAAAAGAATTTGAAGCAAAAACAGACTTGTTTATGCTATGGCAAATTTTCCGTAAATGTATTACGATGCAAATGTCTTACAATTAGATTATCTAATTGTAACCTTCATGACGCTAAATGCCAAGGCACAAGCACAATCGTTATGAGCTACACGCTATAGTTTTTGAACATGGTGCTGTTATCTCTCTTGCTAGTGATACTGCTGCCCTCTCACTAAACTCGCTTGATCAGATGGTTGGTTGAGAGCTTTCCACAGGGTAGAAAGACAATAGAGAGTTCAGGGAATAAAATTTGAGTGATGTTTTGGTAGGCCGTTTCCTGTACGTTCATTAGGGAGACATAGAGTCGTGTGAAATGCTAAATGGCAATAGAACCTAGGACTCGGAGGTGTGCCTGTTGGTTAAACGAGTTGCTACCCTCATCATGATAGTGCAGAATGCTGCAATGTCTGCAATTTTCATTGTTTATCTTAACTGTTGACTTTATTTTACATTCCTAAACACAGAAAGAATAATTAAGATATGTTGCACAGATGATCTTATTCAAGTAAAAAATGGTTCTCACATTTCGGCACTTTGTTGAATTTTCCTACCAATAGTATCAAGAATTTATAGGGTTTGGGAGGAGAATTTGTAACTCTAAAAAGTTCCTATTGAAACACGTTAGATTCATCCCCATTAGTTCAGTCCGAGTTTTCAGAAGGCGCCACGTGTTCAAACTGGTAATTTTTGCTCATTTTTCAGCCCAAATCTAAAGTAAACTAAATTACAACTAAGCTAGGATAAATAATAATTAAATATAAGCTATTTTCGTTTAGTTTAGTTTAATTGTAGGCTCAAAACTGAGTAGAAATTCCCACGTAAAACACGTGGCGCCCTCTATAAACTAAGACTGAAGTAATGTGAATGTATCTAAGGCGTTTCAGTATGGGTCTCAGTCACAAATTCTCCTCCCCAACCCTATAAATTCTTGATAGTGTATAGCACTGAATGGTCTGTTCTCTAAATCTATATATAGTATAAATGATTTTTTCACATATAAAGACAAGAGAAATTTTTTTTCATTGTGATGCCAAAGCTTACGCCTTTGAAAAGTTAATCTAAACATAACCCAAATTATTTGGTGGCGGTGTACACTATTCAATGCAAGACTCAGTGCAGAATCAAACAAAATTACACAAATGTAAAAAAAAAACGTGTTTTAATTGCATTAAATCGTCTATGCAATGGTTTACAAGAAATATTCGCAT
Source organism: Lithobius niger (assembly GCA_023313725.1). NCBI lineage: Eukaryota > Metazoa > Arthropoda > Chilopoda > Lithobiomorpha > Lithobiidae > Lithobius > Lithobius niger. Next base: position 8,622 of record JAHWFP010177681.1, read on the forward strand.
GGTAACTGATGATTGATTAGTTTGATTCATTTTTCACTCAGTCATTTTTAACATAGGTATGAAGAATGGTTGAAGACACAGATCGCCAGAACCATGAAAATGTATGGGCCTAACTTTTAGCTATTATAACTGAGAAAATTAATTAAACCAGTCATTGGGTATGCAATACATCGCAATTTCTTTTTGTGTTTAGGAGTGTAAAGCCAAAATTACATGTTAACGATGTGTTTGTTCTATTGATTTACCTCTTGTCTTCACGAATTAATCATCTACTTACCAAAATTTAAAACGAAGCAACTGAAAATATTATTTGCATGTTTGAATTACGGTCTCTGTTGAAATGGGCAAACACATAAACTTGCATCTAATGCAACATGACACTGTCTTACGCAAAAGGCAAAAAGTTGACACCTGTACAGCCGGAATACAAGCATGTGTAGTTATCGGCTTTACATTGCATTTGGAAGTTTCAGTCAACAAAGCACTATAAAGTTTCCAAAACATAAACTTATGAGAAACCATAAGCAGTAAGACGGTAAAATTTTGTTGGGTACATGAAATGATGATATTCTCAGATCTAAATTGAAGTCTGATAGTTGCCATGATTTAACCAAATTCGCATTACATAGAATTTTATCTGATTACTATAAGGCTAACAACTGAGCCCAATTTACCCGCACCAAGAAGTTGTACATATTTTGATAAGTCCTAATGAACATTCAGTAATACGGAAAGTGCATCATTTCCCATATGTAGCTTATATCGTTGCTATGTGTGCCTCCCCCCCCCCCCAGCAAATAATGTTACTACACTTGCTGATAGTTAAATGAAAAAGGATACATCTGTCATAGCCACCATTCCACGACACAAATTGATTCCGAAGCCATCAAACTGAAATTCTGAAAAGATATCAAACAACATGACAGTGGTTTATTTAAGTTGTATATTTTGTTTTGTTGCAGAATCAAGAGATATTTTTCAGTACAGTATTTTGAAACTTCTTTATAACTTACACTCTAAAGTACATTTTCCTTAGAATAATTGCTCAAGTGATTCAAGGTTTTGTAATGTAAGAGCTTATTTCTACACACCTTTTTTCAAAACATGATCCAGAATGTCTTTGAGTTCATAGGCGTCGATCTCTAAGTCATCTCCAGCAATTTTCCTAAAGCTGGCCCGTAATGCAGCATCCTTATCATTTTCCACCACTTTAGGTGGCTCCTACACAAAGAGGTTTGTAAAGGATTTTATAGCTTTGTACCAATACACAAAAAAAAACTTATCTTTTTAACTATGGCAGTTCTACACAACCACAGTTATTCACTGTAACAGTAAATAATTAAGCAAGCAGAATAGAAATAAGGAACTTACCACTCTTTGGTCTAGAGATCCCATTCTAACATCATCATCAAATTCGCTGTAAACAGAGATACAAATAAATTTATTACTACCACTTCTAATAAAATGGGTTCAAAAACCACCATTATGGATATGTCACCAACCCATAAAGCAAAATAAAGATAAAAAGAGGGCACAATGATTCATGTATTTTAAACGAAGAGGGATTGTCTTTTAATTAAGTTTCTCTCATGACAGAGATTTAAAATGTTTATTCTTTCACTTCTATTCTTTAATCCTGACCATAAACACTAACTTGTACACGTTGGACATTTATTGCCCAAAGTTATGCATAGCTACCCCATTTATAAGTGATTATCAATACCAAAAAAGCAGAGCGACAATTAACTGTTCACCAAAACTTATTAAGTTAACTTAATTCTCCACTGAAATTAGAATCTGGTAAAATCAATAAGAAGTAAAGAAGAAGCACTTTCGATAGTAATTTAGTACATAGTACTCAATCGATTAACCTGAGAAAATGTCAGAGTCAGGGCCGCCCAGAGATGTGATGGGGCCTATGGCTCTAAGTTTTCTGTGGGCCCCCTCCAAGGGCAATCTGAGGGCTCTTTTTTTTTCTTATTTTTTTAGTGCCATGGAGTGTTAAGAGTCCCCCATGCAACTGAAGAATTTTTGTAGGTTTTTTTGCCTGAGCTGCCCTCCTTGAAGCAATGATGGACTGAGCTGGGCCCCTTTAAAGCACGGGCCTAGGGATAGAAGCCACACTTACACCCCCCCCCCTCCCTCCCCCCTTGGCCAGCCCTGGTCAGTGAGAAGCATGCTGGAATTTGAATCGCTTTGATAATTAAAAGATGAATTAGAAAATTTTATTTTCAAGCAGCAAAATAAAAAACACTTACTTCATACTGTTCTTCTTCTCACTGAAAACCCGTAAAATGAATTCTCCTTCATGGTTTGGCTCAAATGTCGATGGCACAATGCAATAAACTCCTGGAGGAAGTTTGAACCTGCAACTCACTTCTCGCAGATTGATGAAAGTTGGAGATCTTGCAACAGAGGAAGTGTACTTAAAGAAGTCAACACCCAGCGGACGAGGTGTGGAGTCAGGATTTTTTAGCTGCAATTTTTAACAGTTCAATAATTTGAAAATCTCCTAAGTGTTTTTCAAACTTACATTTATCTAACTACGGCAAGATTAAGATTAGTAGATTATTTTTTCTGACAGTTATAGTAATACATATATTTTTTCTCATATTTGCATTTCACATAAATTTTCAAAAATTGCCATTCTCATATTCAAATGTCGTACCAACTCTTTCCTGATATTTCTGCCATATTGTGAGATATGTTTGTGATATCCTGACAGTTTGTGAGCAAAAAGAAAACGATCTTATTTTGAAAAGGTTATCCCAGCCTGTTAATTATATTAAATTTGCCTATAAGGTATTCATGAAATTTCAGAACTGTACTTAACTCATGTAACTTGTCGTACATGTATATGTATTACAAACAAAAAACGTCAAGTATGGCGTAAAAAAGGGTTATAAGATTGAAGTTTCACTTTACTTGTTACAATGTACAGAGATAAAATTGGATGAGTTTTAATTTCAATAATCAAATGTACAATTCAGAAAATTGCATCTGTTTAAGTGCTGTTGTTTTTAATTATATGATTCGCAAAGTACAACAGCATGTAAACAGATGTAATTTTCTGAATTGTGCATTTGATTATTTAAACTAAATATCATCCAAGTTTATCTGTGAACATATTAACAAGTAAAGCGAAACTTCAATCATATAACTTTTTTTTGTGGCAGACTTGAAATTTTTGTTTGTAATCCGTGTACCTTTTTTATGCATTCAGTAACATTCCAGCAAAAACTGGAAAAACTCCAACATGAATATTACACTTTAAATTGACAGCAAATGCCGAGCATCAATAAACTAATTTGTAATAAGGATAATGCTGGTGAATAATTGTTGGCTCACCAGCATTGTTAACATTTCTTTATTGTTCAGTCTATGTCTTACAGCTGGCTTTAGTGATTGGCATTGTTCCACAATTACAATGGTTAAAATAATGTAAAACAATCACAATGATCATTCAGGGTCCCAACTCCAGAATGGCTCACCCAATAATTGGTTGAGCCAATTCTGGTTGGTTATTCAAAAAGTGATCTCTGTGAGGATGACGGCCAAGGAAATTTCTGGCTTAGATCATGTTTCAGATTTTTGGTAACTGCAGTAGTTTTTTCTGAAACGGTGTCACACAGGAACAAGAATAAGAACCAGAACAACAAGTGAACAGTTTTCAAATTTACGTGTGGATCTCTACTTTTACTCTTGCACGGAATTGCATAATTTTTGGTATAAATATACCTTCCGTACTTGTCAACTATATGACCAAGTTTGGTCGAAATAATGAATAGGAATGGAGAAAAAAATAATAGTTTGAGTTTTGCTGGAGGGACGATTTCAATCATACAATAAACACAGCTATCACCATGCATGACAATCAAATATACCATACCTAATCACAAATACTAGAAATGCAAAAGGAGCCACTACCTTTTCTACTCCCAAAAGGTAGCGAGATATACATGATAAACTAACAAGTATATTTGTTTAGAAAATAAACTTTTTCTAGCTTGTGATAGACATTTTCATATTTCACAACCTTTTCGGGCTAGAATTAAAGGAGTTTTTTTTTGCATTTGCAATGTTTTTGATTACATCTCATGGATTTCTGTAAACTATTATTGCATGTTTTTCTTTTCGGTATGGTTATCATATGTTTTTCTGCTCAGTAAAGCTGTGCTTTCTTTTCTACCTTTATGGTTTACAAGGGAAGAGGTTAAGCAGCTCATTTAACTGCAATGTTAATGACCCTTATTCAGTCTTGTTCACAAGGTTCAGTATATTATTCGTAATTTTTCTGTGCCAATATATTCTGCTAATAATAATAATAAAATTTTTAACTTGCTTATGGGTATGGAAACGGAAGGGATTCACCACTCACACCGCCCCAAACAGAACGTTGACGTTAGTATGTACGCTTGAGGTGTTTGGATAGGTCTTATACCCCTCATAGCTAGTTTGAAGGAATTTAAATTTGCGGATGAGACAACTGCACCAGGTAGTGAATTCAAACTCTCAATAATTCTATTTGAGAAAAAATATTTCCTACAGTCCATTCTAAAGGTCTGTCTTTGTAATTTAAAGTTATGACCGCGGGTGAAACCTACAGTGGAAAGTGAGAAAAAAGGGAGAACAGCTGGGACAAGATCGTGAAGAATTTGGTATGAAAACGCCAAGTCACACAAAGCCTACGCAGTTCTAGTGGTTCCAGACTCATTCTACGTAACCTATCCCCAGCCTGTACCCCCTGCTAAGTTTAGTCAGTATTAAAAAAAAATTTTGCATCCCACCGGTTGCATTGTCACCCTCAGTAAATTCTAGGTAATTCCCTGAAAACTCTGATAATTCCTACATTCTAGTAATTCCCCAATAATTCCTAGTAACACTTACGGTAATTTTTCTTAATTCCTGTTAGTTCCTTGATAATTCCCAGTAATTATTCTTAATTCTCAGTAAACAGCATTTTTTCTCTAAAGTCTATCTATAGTCAACCATTTTGTGTAAGCGTCTGTTTACCCAACCCTACACCTGAAGGTGTCCTTGCAAGAGGCATCTTGTTTCATTTCAGGTTTTCCTCGCTACTGCCATCAGCTCTGCAGGTGTTACACCACCATTTTTTAAACTATTAAATTTTTCTTCAAAAAATTAGACTAAAGGCAATTTGTCCCAAAATACAAGTAGCCAGTGTGTTTTTATCTCGTCCTGTACAGTGTATCTACTGTTTTAAACTCCTTTTTGCTATGTTTCCTGTCTAACTGCAACATTACTAATTTTTGTGAAGCAATACTTCACAAAGTTGGGACGTTTTGATATTTTTTAAGTGTTTTTAAAATTAAAAAAAAAACATGAGTTGTCAATACATACACACACAGATGATAATTTGGCACCATGGGGTAACATGATGCAAAAGTTAATGATACTACTTTACACGGTAGAATAGCCATTGACGACAGTTTATCTTTACAGCTGCTTACAATCATACTTACGTGGTAAATAGCATAACCAATCGTGAGACTATCCATTCCCATTTTTCTCTGTGCGCGGCGATTCTTCTGCATTAAACCAATGATGACTGTGCATTTGTCGTCGTCATCATCATCATCTGGATCCTCTAATGTTATACAGTATTGTGGATTTAACCAGAATGTTTCTGAAATTTTACAATAAATTCTGTAGGTGAGCTCTGTGGTGCAAATGATAATAGCAACCGACAAACAATGTTTACTGTATTAAAATTAGTGTTCTGTTTGTCGTTATTGATCGTTGTATCTGTATAATGTATTGTTACCTAATGAATTACGGCATCCTCCTGCTGTCACCGACTTTACCCACGATCCCTCGAATATATGTGATGCCCAAGTTTTCTTTTGATTTTCGGCTAACAATTCGTCGTCTAGCGCATCTGGAGTCAGATTACATATTTCTAATGTGTTGAAATTTTTCATGAAGTCTGAAAATGACATCCTAGAAGGAAAAAAAATATATGACAATCTAAATTTCAAAGACAACTAAGTAATGGTGCAGGAAGTATAAAATAAAATTAAAAAAAAACTTTTAGTAAGTAAGTAAAGTACATCACAACTCACTTCAGAGATGACGTACAACATTTAGCTGAACTTATACTTTTTGTAATTTATATTAATTTTACCATTATGTGCTAACTTTCTGTAAGTGAAAAAATTCCCCATATTGAAAAAGTTCCGTAGCAGTTTTTACTCTGAAAATTCGTCTCGTGAAAACAAAGTTCAGGAACAAAAATATGCACAATTTCAGAAATAAAGAATGCTATTACCAGTACTCATTGCACATTTTCGACAGACTGGTGATATTGTTCTTTATTTCTGAAGTTGTGCGTATTTTTGTTTCTAAACTTTGTTTTCGTGTTCCCATATTGTTTACTCTCATGAAATTTCTAAATTTTAACATAATGCACTGCAAAAAGTAACAAGCGAAAGTAACCACCCCAACAGTGGTTTCTTCATTACCTATTTAGAATGAAAACAAAAATTATAGTACAAAAGAAAACACATTCATGCAATACCTTGAAAATTCTTCTTATTAATTAATTCCTCGGGAAAGCCGGCAACCTACTGCTTTGTAAAACACTACCTAGTTCTAGCAAAGTAAAATATGTCAAGCTATTTGAAAAGTTGTATATTTGCATCAGAATTTTTGTTTATGCTAATTTAATGCAATTCTTTAACATTTTCATTTCTTTTATTTTGCAATACCTCAATGTTTAAGGTCTAACAATTTAAAATGTAAGCATGAATGTGCGTCCCACAAACAACCATTTGTTTGAAAGCTTCACTTTTAACTTCCACTCCTTAAGTCATATTCACATATAAACAAATGATTAGAAAGAGCCAACAGTCACATATTCCTCATATTGAGGAATGAAAACAAGACAATTTTTCGTCATGAATATAGCCCACAGTTGTGCCAAGACCAATGTACAAAAATATTAGAAGACATTTGCTGCGAATTTTTCTATGCTTAACACTCATTTTAAGGCTATATGTATGGTACGTGAAAACTAAGAATAGAAAGAGAATATTTATTTTTAAAAGAATTTGAAAATCACCTCTACGTAAAAAAAAAATAGTAATACTATTTTTTTTTTTACGTAGAGGTGATTTTCAAATTGTCCTTACCAAAATTCTCCGTCTGCATCGAAGGTCAGCCCAATTTCTTCTTTTTCTGATGCAGGAATAAATTGCCATTCTTTGGACCTTAAAAAAAATTGAGTGTCATTTTTAGGAAAAATGGGTTTTGTGTTTTCAGTTGTAGAAAAAGATAATCAACATTAGGGCTAATTGTAGACCTTAACAGCCACATTTACATAAAATTTAGAGACACAAGCTCTTTGCATTCATGGTGAATGGAACGCTGAAAGTAGCTAAAGTCTATTGTAGCCTTTCTTAATTTAAATTAAAAAAAACTTCCCGATTACATGGAAATAGATCAGTAGTAACACATGTATTATAGTAAACATCTTGTTGTCTATTAAAGTTAAGTGGTGTAACATATATTTTTTAACTCTGTACATAGGCAAACAATATTTTATTGACTGCCTGTTTGTCTTGAAATTTGCTGGACATATTGCTGGAAACCTTTTACCACAAGAGTGCAATCCGGAAAACAGATATTTTAACTAACATAGTTGCTGATAAAATCATTTTCTAATGGCATTTATAAAATATCTACCCAAGTGCATTTACATTGTTTTAAATGCTAAAATAACTCGGTCATTAATCCCATTCTGCCAAAATCACTTTGCTTCCTCTACTGGTTTTGTCCCCCATCTCATGATTTAGTTTCCTCTCAGACCTATTCGTTCTACAGTTTTACAACCTTCTATTGTAAAACTTCACCTTTGTGTTAGTGCTAGTGTTAGTTTAGTCATTACCTTACAGTTAATGCACTGCAGTATGCTAAATTAGTTAATAGAATGAGAAATGGTAGCCTTTTTCCAAAGAAACTAATCTATATCATATAGAATAGAATAGAATAAAAGTTGTCGGCCAGTAAGCTATACAGCTTTTTGAAGGCCCAAGCGGCAGATGTTAAGTGGAAGGAACCACCATCGTAAACAGTTGTTTTTTGTATATAAATCGGTCAATATGTGGTTGAGAAGGTTACAGCATTGGAAATCCGCTCCTGACAGCAGTACACAAAACCACAAGGTTTATGTACCCTATTATTATAAAACCTAAATTATATATCCTTGTGGTTTTGTGTACTGCTGTCAGGAGCGGATTTCTAAAGTTGTTTTTTGCCGCAGGAGGGAGGAAACCGGAGTACCCAGAGGAAACCCTCGTACAACGGGCGGGAAACAACCGGAGAAAAACCCATACATATACACTTCCCTTCCCAGGATCGAACCCGGGTCTGTAGGAAACCAGAGATGTACAGCTGGGACCAAGATGCCTATCGAATCTGACGGCCCAGTGCTCGCAGCTACCCGTGACTGCAGACTATCTATATATATATAATTACACAACTTCCGCAACTCAGCCATCGGCAGCAGCCAAAGAGGGAGCAGTAGCTGCGTACGATGCCATCTCCACTCTCCAGGTCAGCAGCGCGAACATACGATGCCATCAACCGACCAAACAGCAAATTAAATGAGGGGGGGGAGGGGAAGGGGAGCGAGACGACGCGGAATGAGCGAACGAAGCGAGCAACTCCGCTAGTACAGAAATGTTATTGCTATGAACAAACTAAGAAAATTGTCACTTAGTATAAGTCATGAAACGAATGACAGAAAAATACGTTTTTTTTACTTTTGCCCTTACTTGTCACTCCACGGTCCTATCCACTCAGTGTCACTGCCCCACGGATTCCTTATCCTGAGTAGAGGAATTTTGCCAGACATTCTAGGTGTCTTGATGTCAACCTGAAAGATATTTAGAAGAATTTACATACACAGATAATACTCAGCAGGATTTAACTTCACACTACTGTAGTGCTTTTACAAGAATAAACAATATCTGTATTATATATGTTTAGCTTGTGCCGAACCACAGGTGAGGGGCTATTTCCTTGCTCCGAACCATTAAGAGAAAGGCAGTCATTTGGCATCATATTAATGCTATAGGGCGAGCATGTTCATTCTTTTCACAGCTTCAATGAAAAAGGATGAGCGTGTTCATTGGCAGCAATAGTAAAGGATGAGTGGATGACAATGTGAAAGGTAATGTTTATCAGTAGTAACAAGAGCCCCAGCAGAAACAAACGTCAGTGCAACGAGAAACAGGACAGTCTGACAACATCACATCCTACTAGACCGGCATATGTTATGCGAGGAAGAGCTAGTGTTAATAAACAAATAACAGCCCCCCTAAAAAAAATTCGAGAAGGTGAAGAAAAGGCAGGTGAAGAAAAAGGCGGCTGAAGCTAAGGAGCCAAGTATTAAAGAGGCTTCCATCTTCCATGTAAACATGCTCGTTACAACAGAAATATGTTTACTTTAATTCGAGAAGATTTTTTTAGGGTTAAGTAACGCGCGTAAAATTTAACTTAAAAAAAAGGGTAAACCGAGATCTGGATGGATGTAAATTTAACGAAATGGGGTATATTCAGGCTCTGAGCCTGGGGGTAAGAAGCCCCATGAGCTCCTCATGGTGGCCCTTCCACATGTATTGAGTATCATAGGTTGGCATAGCACCACAACACATTAATTAAAAGTTCGGTGATCCCAAGCTGATAAAAGCATGTGAAAGCATGCTTGAATAAATCACACAAGAAACTAGCAGACAAGATTGCACTTGCATGAAATCTCAAGTTTGGGACACAGTGAACCTTTGTGAACCCCACGAAGTTCTCCCACCATGTTTCCATATCTCTTTCAATGTACTCGCAGAGCAATAGCAAACTAGAAAAGTTCTGTGTGCAAAGTTCCGTGTGCAGTCACCTGCATTCACATGGCATACACAGTATTGGTTCCATCCAGCACAATTTCTATCACATCCACATTTGATAAAAGTTGAAAATGTGCAAGGAATACTGGTAATGGTATTCTTTATTTCTGAAATTGTGCGTATTTTTGTTCCTGAACTTTGTTGTCATGAGACGAATTTTCAGAGTAAAAACCGCTACGGAATTTTCAATACGGGAACATTTTTTTCAAGTCTGTCTGTCGAAAATGTGCAAGGAAGCAGTTTTAGATAACTAAATATATTTATAACAGTGCACTCCTTTATGCAAGCAAAGAGGCTGCTACTTTGCAGTTTTTCGATGGTCTACGACGCGGCTTGTTTCACGAAACTGTCGTCCAGATAATACAGAATTAACGTAAACACAATATTATAACAGCGAAAATTCTATCACTAAAATACCTAAGATTTGGTAAGAATTTATTTGAGCCTTTTAGTAATGTTCAGTATTGGCCTATGGTTTTCGTTGTAGTTCTTCTTTTCTTGACTATGATTGCGAGGGATTTATGTATACTAAGATGACATAATCCGTGCATCATGAACGACAAAAGAACTGGTGGAATGAGGTTCATGAGTATGCCATGGACAGCTGGCAATAAAGAAATTAATTACAAGGAAGATTTAAATGAAGCAAACTAATGAGATCCCCTAAACAATTACACCATCATGGAAACAGCCCGGCTTCACTCTCCAGCTATGCTGAAATGTTGTGCAATGTTTCTCGGAAATTGCACATGTGATGGTAGCAACTGGCTTCTAGATCACCGTAGTAGACATTTAATTCATAATAACAAAATTTTAAAAAAGGTGACGGCGTATAAAGCAAACAGCTGGAATTCATAAATGACTATGTTAGAATATACACAATCAAAGTAAAAAGAAAAGATATCTGCCTTCACAAGAACTCAAATCCAGGAACTCCCTCTATATAGGGACACATGGTAATTAATCTTGCTATCGGAGAGCTTCTTTAACATTTGCTTCTTTAACTGAAGCGTGCTATCAGAGGTATTGTGTGATATTCAAGATGAGTTGTGTAAAAATGTTCTGACTGAACACAAAAAGAACAATACTTAAGTGTTATTGCGTTCACTACTTACGATAAGAAACTTACAACTTGCTTATTTGCAACTTACAACTACTTACAACAACTTACAAAAGCTTACAACTACTTGTATTAAGCAACGTTTTGTGCTTTCTTATTTAATATGAAAACAACACAAAACCAAGAAATCTTCACTTTCTTGAGAGTGTATGTGCAGTAACATTTCATTCAATCCGAATTAACATAGAACACAACATGCAGTACGATAGACTTAATTCGTTTCATTTTTTTTTTACAATACCTCTTCCTCATCCGTAGATAGTGTCAAGATTTTGTAGGTGGATGCAACTGTATTTGATGTTTTGTATTTGATGATACGACGCCATTTTGAAGGAAAGCACTAACAGTTAATTTAATGAGGTAATCTATATCAGGTTAAGAATATCACTCAACGTAAACTAGTAACAATTTTTATTACCACAACTTACCATTTTAACACTGGTGATACTGTAAGCATGTCCACGAACCAAACCATTGTTCAGTTGTGCTTCTGGACGAAGTGGATCTGGCTGGACACAAAAGAATTTACTTAAACACATAACATATTTTCAGTTTTACAAATTTTAAAAGTTACAACATTAGCCTTCTCTGTGGTAGGGATAGCCCCGTTTGTTCTGTGACTTGATATGTGTTTGCTATTTGAGTTACAAATTTGGCGGGGGTGGAGGGGAAGCCGTAAAATGGCCTTACTGGATTCAATCCAGATCCGAGTTCGCATTTATCTTACCATGGTGAATTCATCAAAAAAAAATCTAGAAAAAATAAACAATGTCCTTTTTCTTTTTTTAAAACAAACAATGTCCGGTGCGTCTTAAGCAACAAAAAAAATAATAACTGCAGCCTTTCAAAACTCGTAGTGGATTGGACAAACGTTACTAATGTTCTAGCAAAAATGTTGTTACATCAGGCATACACAACAGCCTATGGTTAATTATTGAATAGTGAAACAAGCAGAAGCCAACATACTCTGGTTAGAGTCACATTAGCAATATTAAAAAGACTCAATTAGATCTATTCAGTATTGTACCTTTATAGAACATCCCATTAGCGATGAGCGTTCATATGCTTTCGACATGATTTTGAACAAATTGGAAGGGGCTTTGTCCAATTCGAATGCTTCTGTACATCCTCCGGTAAAATCCTCCATGGCTTCGCATGTGGTGCCGCCTTTCAACGATTCGTAGGATCCATGTAATCTGTGGGTACATTTTTAAATTAATACAACAAATCTTGTTGTTTCTTGCTTTTATCCTTACAACTAGTTAAAGCCTCAACATAAAAACTACTTTTATTGCAATAAATTAGTAACACGACAGGCCCCGACACTATTACACAACTACTGTGATGTTTAACCTGAACAGTGCATGTCTCGCACAGTCTAATGTAGCAAAACAATAAGCAAAAGTAGGTAAGTTTGACTTTAGGTATAGTCAACCTTCACGAATGTGAATTGTGTGGCACTCGCCATTTAGCCAGTAGACATTAAAATGCACTCGCCATTGACCAATACCTCCTCACCATGTAGAAACAATTTTAGCAGTTGTCCTTCTACTTAATGCTTAAATATTGTTTGCATTAATCTAACTCTGCAGTCATATAAAGTAGCTAACGACAGTATTGTATACTTGGTTAGAGAGCCCTCGCAATTCTGAGCGCAATGCTACAAACCGCTTGTTTCTAGCTATTACGGTTCCCAAGATATGACAATATAAGCGTCGGGGTTTCTTACTCAGTCACCATTTGGCGGGTAGTTCTAAAATCCAAGTCGCCAACTGTTGAATTTTACTCCCCATGTGGCGAGTGGTGACCAACATTAGTGAAGGTTGCGTGGTATACTGTATCTCTTTCTGAATTCATTTCAATTCCCCGAACCTTATCTTAAATGCAGAGTTCACTAAACCTATAAACCGAACTGCAGTTTATTCAATGTTCCAGAGAGGAAAGTTTGCATGATGTCAACTAACTTACTTGGCGTAAGCTTTCTCCAGAAGAGCACTCCAGAATTCGTTCTTGTCCCTGGATTGTAGGAAGACGAGTTGTCCGTAGTAGGTAGGCAATCGGTCATCCACGACCACATCCACCCACCGTCCATACTGCCAGAACCTGAAATAAACCATAAACTTACCAAAACGGAGAACAAATAGTCACTTTTCTGCCGTACTGTGTGGTGTTAATTTTTCTTTCGAATGGAAGTATGAGCCACAATTATTAAAAGTGAAAATTCACCACTTTAATTTGTTAGGATGACAAACAGGTTACAACAATGCAGTGATTCAACCCAGAAGTCTATCAACAAATTGATCAATGCCAGTATAAAGGGCACTTACTGGATATACTGAAAGCATGGACATTTCACGAACTGAAGACTTTTTTCCTTCCCACTGTTTCGGCAATGAGTACACGCGTAATGCCAAACTGTAGCCAGAAGATTCTGCTGCCATGAATTAGCTATTGAAAGCCATACATTTTTTTCATCTCATTAATGTACTTGACGAATCATAAAAATGCTCAAATCATTAAAACGATGGGCCTAAAAATGTTACTCAGTCTGCTGGCCAATTTCTTTCGGAGGTAAGAACTTAACATGATGTTGAAAGGTATAAAAAAAAAAGGTCATCGTTGTTTCACATTAAGGTGAAAAATCTTAATAGTTCTAATTCACTCCAGCTCTCTGAAGGGATGAGATACGATGTCTTTAGAAAATAGTCAGATCAACTTGAAAGCTTAACAACTTCAAACCATTGAAAACTGATGAAACCTGACCCAAACACTTTACGACCTACATCATATTTAATTCTAGATGAATATAGCAAGAAAATGTCCACTATGGTAAAATCACTACAAACTATATGCATTACATCACTTGGTTTTTAAAGTGGTAGTTAGCAAGGCAAGCTAACACAGCTTAAACACATTCACGCCATTTTGTGTGAGCATGACTCAATCCACTGACTCAGACTGTGGCTTGTTAAAAGGCTAAGTCGTCGACACAACTCGCTCATTACAGACATGCAGGATCACCCATAAGAATTAATATGCCCCTGATAAAGTGTACAAAGGAAAGAGGAAAACAAGCCAAACAGCAAAAATCATACACTCGAAATAACGTAGTACAGTAAGTCACCTTTATGCATCTATGTTTCGTCAGAGTGGCATGACCTGGATTCGAACTGGCAATCCAATTCGTCTCCAGATCACTGACATAGTGCCTTTATCGCTATGGCCACTCCTCCACTGGCATAAAGATGACTCACTGCATAAAGTGCATAAAGGTGGCTTACTGTACTATGTTATTTCTGTTGTAAGATTTTCAATGTTTGGCTTGTTTTCCTTTCCATTATATAATTTATAGCAATTTGTATATATTTATTTAACCCTGATAAACTGAACTGTAAGAGCCCTCACCATTCGTCTTGAGAAATCGGGGTACTCCTAAAATGTGAAATGTAACGTACATGAGATTTAAATTATGTTTGTTTGTATTAGTGGTAGAAAAAAGAGAAAATTAGTGGTAAGTTTGTTTTGGTTTGTACCAGACTGACACTGGTTGCATCCACAATTTAAAAGAAACCGTTTTTACTTTTCGACCATTCTATCAATTTTGGCCACTATTAAAGAAAATAGCACAAAACAGCAAAACATGACAGTAATTATAACATCTTGTACAGTAATTAACTTAGTAGGACTTTATGTTTGCTCCGATTTATGAGGTTGTCAGTGTGCAACAGCCATTGTGCCCTTAACAGTCACTAGGAGCAATTAGGAAGGGTGACTCCTCTTACTCTGTCATGGTTCATTTTAATGACACTGGACATCTCCCAGAATCTGACAGCCTTGCGACCCCAAGCTGTCCAGAAAAACTGGCAAGTCAGTAAAAAGTTGGAATCTTACAACATTGTCAATCCAAATATAAATAAAATTATTAATCATAATCACTCCGACCCCATCATGCACAGCTAGCATACTTTTTTGAAAAAAAACATTTTATTAAGATTGCCCTACCCACCAACTGATTGTTCAGAGCTGTCCCGGGTGATTGTTAATTTCACAATGGCTTCTGCACAGTGACAATCCCGTGAATGGGATCAAACATAAGTCCTACCAAGTTAATTAATGTACGAAATTATATAATTACTGGCATGTTTTGATGTTTATTATGCTTTCTTGTAATAGGTATTTTGACAATTGGTCGAAAATTAAAAACTGTTTCCTTTAAACTGAATATGCTACCAGTGTCAGTCTGGTTCAATCCAAAACATTTTCCACACTGCAGGTAACTTATTTAAGGTGAGTATGCCACATTTTTTAGGAATTGTGTGTTCGTGTGTGGCACAATGTGACGTAAGGGGGTGGATAAGGTGAATATGCCTCACCACTTTAGGGATTGTGTGACTGTATCTGGCACAATGTGACTTAAGGGTTGGGATGGGTGAGTATGCGGCACATTTTGGGGGATTGTGTAATTGTATGTGGGACAATGTGACGTAAGGAGTGGGATGCTCGTTTTGCGGAAAGAAAACAAAAAATTCTCATTGCAATTTTTTTTAATTATCATTCTCGGTTTGTAGCTTCTACCGTGAAGCCCGTATGTATTAAGCTCATGTGTGGTGTACAGTAAACAAACAAACAGGTGTACAGTAAACAAACAAACAAACAAAAATGTTTCTTTCCATAATATTAGCTGACAGTAGCATAAATAATTTTTTTTTAATGACGATTAGGCTATCATTGTTGCCTTCATTCGATGGGATGTATGAATGCTAAGAAAATGCGTCCAAAACCGTATACCAACCATGCTTGTAAAAGTTGAAACTGCAGTTTGTAGTTACTATTCAGACTTGTCCTACGTGTTGTCGATTGTTAGGAACTCTTTCTTTTGCTGCAGTAACAACTAACAAGTCACTGTTGATTTTCATTAACAGCAAATGAAAGGGCAAAATGAGTGTCCGCGGTTAGTACAGTCCGGCTCCCTTTTTCTTTAGTCTCTTGACAAGCTTAATTCTACTACAGATAACGTGAACAAGTTCTGAACGACGACAGCCAATGGTTACCAAGGCAGTTTAAGATTTAACTGATAGTTTTTGGTAGAAATCACCCCATCTTCTTCAAGGGAACCTTCATCAAGGAAAAAGTTGGGAAGTAAATCGTAAGTTTCCTTGGTAACCATTGGTTGTTGTGGTGTCTGCCCTTGACAAGCATCAGGATCAGGGATGTCATGCGGCTCTGCTGACATACACTGCTTAAAGCAACATCCAGCCTGCCTTATAACCTTCCGCCTGCCTCACAACACCCACGCGACGATCACATCCGCGTATTTGCCACAGCTAAGGTCAACTGAGACGGTAGCTTCGTTCCTCGCAGCGAAAAACGTAGCTACTGTCTCAGTTGGCATTGCGCCTAATAGTTCAGCCAGCAGTGAACCCATTGATTGTGTCGTCAAAAACCGGAATGATTCTTGTATTTTATAATCACAATTTATAATTTTCTAGACTAGTGTCTTATAATTTTGCTTCGGCGATCAAATAATTAATAATTAATTTTTACTGCATTAGCCTTCTAGATTTTTGATCTCATAATAATTACTAGCAAACGATTAAAATTAATACTGCGCACACACAGATAAAACTTCCAAGGTCATTGTAGGCGCGCGATGTATAATTTATGTTCGGGACGAAGTAAATAAAGTTAGTAATATTCAACAGAAAATCTCCTAGACGCCACATTTTAAAACGGATTTTTAGCAAGGGAAAGACTAACGGTAAGTAAATAGACCTTTGGGGCCGTACTTGATGTGGAGGATCGAGAAAAATGGCGCTGGGAGGTATATCCCTTTAAGTAACGATTGCTTATTTCATTTAATAACACGCGTTGTATGGATTATTTTATCCTTCTGACTGGATTGTCCATTACGTTACAGTCATACACACATTTAAACTCTTTTTTAATTTTGTGTTATTTTACTCACCTAAAATGGAAGATCCCTGCATAATCAGAAGTGAAGTTTTGGTCATCAGGTACAACTTTATGAAACAATGTTGTGCTTAATGTCAAATTTGCAACGGCAGCTAACATCCAACAATCACCTGAAAGAAGACAATATAATGAGGCTATATATACAATATCTGGATGTTCGTACAGTGATAAGTAGTACTGCGGATTTAATTTCTGGCAGATGGAAAGCAAAAGGTGTAGGCTAAAATTGTATCCCCAAATCTGAACATTACCAAAAGGGCATGCAAAAAAACAGCTCCACTGAAACCCAAAGCAAGTAAATCATGTAAACCTATAGGACTGCGTGGTTAAACGGAGATTACCTTTTAGCTCATACCCAATATTTCGTACCTCATATTGTTCCGAAATTCACACACCCTATCTCAGGAGTATTTAAGTCAGTCAAATATACTTTTGACACAGAGCAAACAATCTGCATTAAAGACTGACCTTGTAAGAATACACTATGCCGAGAAAGAAAGAAAGAAAGAAAAGACAACTGCCTCGACTGGGACTTGAATCCAGGACTTTCTGTGTACTAGAATGGACTCTCTAACCACTGCGCTACAGGGGGTTGATCCTGGCTACAGGCTCCAGCCCAGTTTAGTAGCTGTTCAACCTTCCTAAAAGGCCATTAACATATGGTTAGCAAAGCAGACGTCAGCATTAAGGACTGGTCATGTGCAAATACATGAAACACTAATGTCAGAAACAAATAAATACCGTCTTGGAATCAAACCCAGGACATCTCACCAGTCTTTCTCAAATTAGCAGTACTTGTAGTCTCGCAAGGCCAAGTTTTAATGCTGACTGCTTTGTTAATTCCTTTTGTTTTCGTTTATTAACTTATCAGTGTTCCGGGAAGGACAGCTGTGTTGAGTAGTGTGTGTACAGACCGTAGTTAAATAGGATAGCTATACGTAGATTTAAGTAGATTGTACAGTAGGGCAGAAGGCCAGCAATGGCTACGGTCCTCAGAAATAAATAAATAATAATAAAATGTTCCGGGAACGAATAAATCGGAACAAAGGTAATACTCTGCAAAGTAATGGTAACTTACAGTGCCACGGAATCTAAAGTTCCTTAAGAAGGAGGAGTAACGAACGCACTCTGATTCAATACATTCTAGCATTTGATGGGTCACGTGATTTGCTTCATCGTAGCCATGCAATAATAATAACCTCGAACCCAAAAAGGGGACTCCTTCGATCCATACGCCAACCGATTTACCAATTCAGCTATGCTGATATGAAAACCAATCTTTTAAAAAAGTTCTTTAACCCTTTAAGGACTGCATTTGTGCCAAGGTCTTACAAATGGCTTGTAGAAAGAAAATCCTAGCTTTTCACCCACTTGAAGTAAGGGAATGAAACTTGTGCAATTTTTTCCCTTGATCATTTTTTAGTTTTACTGTAATTGGCTGGAAGTGTTCCATCTGGCTTGTAGAAGAGCTGTAAACAATGATTATACAGTGGGCGCATGCGTTTTTGTTGTACAAAATACTTCAAGTGGGTTTCTGTTCAGACTGGGTGTCTGCGTTAGAGCTTTTTCTCACTCCAGTTTCCTACAGAGCTCTTTTTCCTCTCCTGATAATAACTACTTTTTAATTTTTAATCCTTCTTACCTAATTCACCTTGAACTACATCAAACCTACTGGCACCTTCTACGAACAGACGAGGTTCTTCACATATCTCCTACAAAGATACAAGTTACAAAACATCAATACAGTAAACTAGTATTTTTCTTATAATCGTAATAATGGTTTTTCAGTTTTTCAGTTTATCCCCCCTTAAAATTTATTTTTGAAAATTGAGGCATTCAGCAATACAACTTCACCTTACGAGATAAAAAAAAATCTCACTGCAATAAAGTCGTTTTGCGGATATGGCTGTTAAATAAATAGACATAAATCGCTGGAAATAATATTAAGGAAAATTGGAAATTAGCCAACAGCGAAAATCAAACACTAGAAATAACGTAGTTCAGTAAGCCACCTTTATGCACTTACGTTTCGTCGTAGTGGCATGACCCGGATTCGAACCGACTGCCCAGTTCGCTCCCAGATCACTTGCATAGTGCCTTAATCGCTATGGCCACATCCTCCACTGGCATAAAGATAACTCACTGAACCTGTTATTAATGTCACAACAACTGAGCCCTGGAGCCCTTGTCACGGTTGTGACATTAATAACGGGTTCAGTGAGTTATCTTTATGCCAGTGGAGGATGTGGCCATAGCGATTAAGGAACTATGCAAGTGATCTGGGGGCGAACTGGGTAGCCGGTTCGAATCCGTGTCATGCCACTCCGACGAAACGTAAGTGTATAAAGGTGGCGTACTGAACTACGTTATTTCTAGTGTACGATTTTCGCTGTTGGCTAATTTCCAATTTTCCTTGATATGGCTGTTAAAGCAGCAATATCTGTATTTGAAAATATAACAAGCACGTCACTGTTTTTTTGTAATATCCAACACTGAACACTTTCCTAAACTCAGCGAACAGCTCTGCACTGTCGCTACAGCTTATCAAAGTTTTTCCTAAACGAATGATTAATTTTCCTATCCTTCAGCGTGACGTCACAATCTGCAGTAGCAGACTCATTTGCTCTTCGGGGCACTTGTTCGGCTGACTCCATCGACTAGTAAACATAGCGGACTTGCAGTTTGTTTTTGCTTGAATTATTTGGGTAAACACAATTAACAGATGGTGTAGATTAATAGTAACTGCGACTGTCGTCACAAAGAAAGTTCTCACTAAGCTAAAAGAAGGTAACAAGTCACCAGACTATCAGAAATAAATATATTTATTGATCAGTAATTAATTTAGTTTAGTAACCTTACTTCACAATACAAGCATGACGTGAACACAAGCTCATGCACACGCTGAAGAAAAAGGTTGAAACCTAACGTCATTTTCGATGGAAGCGGCGAGTCGAATCAGACCATTAGTTTAGGACAGTGCTCATTATGATGTAAAAGTGTTGCAAAATTGGGAATCGACTGAAGAACCTACATTATAATCGTGGAGGCAGGCTAAAAGGAAGGCTAAAGCAAAAGGAAAGGCTAAAGCAAAAGGGAAGGCTAAAAGAAAAACCATTTCTCCCCTCCTCACTCCCGTATTGAAAATGCACTCTCCCACTCTACGTGCATGGAAACAGGAGGCAGGCATGAGTGGTCGATCAACTCAATAAAGGTTCAATCTGACAAGTCGTCGGGCCGAACAATCACTTCTCCCCTCCTCGCGCCCGCATTGCCAATGCGCTCTCCCAGTCTACCTGTATTAAAAGAGGAGGCAGGCATGAGTGGTCGATCAATCTGACAAATCGTCGGTAAGAATGCCGGAAAAATGTCCCGGGAAATGTGTCCTTAAACTTAATTCATGACCGGCCTTCCTCTAGTATGTAATGAAAACAAAATAAAACTAGGGTAAACCGTACTACCACTAGCATCATTCAAAAAGCACAAAACTAACACTCCTCTTTTAATTTTCGTGGATTTTGGTCTTTTACGAAGAGATTGCAATTTGCCAAAAGTTCAATTTCTTGAAGTACGGGAATTACATAATTTCACCATTCGGAATACAGTGAGGTCTACTGACAAATCGAAAATCAAAGAGGAAGGCATTTCAGTAAACTGCATAAATGGTGTTGCGAGTTAAAACACCTACCTAATCCTAAATCCCATCATAAGGACGCTCTGGGTCTTGTAATGAAGTTTTATGCGCTGTAAAGCACCGTCTACAAGCACAATGTCATAAGATCAGTCTCGCAGCTGCATATAACGACGAGTTTGATAGACGTTGTGCGTTTAAACGTTTATGGAATGTTGTAAACCAAAACATCTATAGGTGCTGTCACCAAAAAGTTTATATAGATGTTGTTACCAGTGTTGTAAACCAAAAGGTCTAGGAGTTGTAAACCAAAACGTCTATAAGGTTTCATAAACCATAACGCCTAAAACACTTAGCAAGGCACGGAATGATGTCACAAATATAATTAAAAGTAAACGGTATGCTGAACAAAACATGTTGAAGATAACATTCAGGCTTAAAACATTTTGGTCTTAGTCCATCTTTGAGAAGATTCTCAAACATTGGATGAAAATACAGTCGACTAAACTGTGATCGTGGCCCCATTTAGTAAACACCAGCTTGGTAAACTACACCTTCGATTTTATTGCTCAATAGATTTTTTTTTTAAATAATTAATGTTTTTACAAAACAAAAACTTGCAAAAACTGTAAGTTTTTACAATAAAAATAGTAGCCAAACTGCAGTCGTTAACATATTTCTATAAGAACTGTTGTTAAACAGTTTGTGTGAAACCGGAAATTTAGTAAGTAGCCATGTTGGTGAGCTTAACCTCTACTGAAATCTATAGTGTGACTATTACATTAAGGCTCAGTAACTCGATGTCTAAGTTTATTATTGACGTGTAATTAAACCATCAATATGTAAATGTTTCACTGGCCCCTAATTCATTTAAAATTGTTCTAACGGTAGGGGATAATTGATGAAAGACACCCAAGCAATCCAAATACCACAAGAAATACGCAGGCACGTTTGAAACTGCTGTTTCTATATATCACGACAGTTTTGTGTCTTGAAATCCTCCTTCATTCGGGATGGCTGAACAATGATCAAATTCTCCAGTCATGATTCTCAATTGCCGGGTGGGCTTGTGGGTGACATATTGGCTCCATAACCCATTCCACCG
Organism: Lithobius niger; assembly: GCA_023313725.1. Classification (NCBI taxonomy): domain Eukaryota; kingdom Metazoa; phylum Arthropoda; class Chilopoda; order Lithobiomorpha; family Lithobiidae; genus Lithobius; species Lithobius niger. The sequence continues at coordinate 30,368 of JAHWFP010177681.1, forward strand.
ACTCAGCAAAATACAAAGCAAAGTAAGATGTTTTACATCACAGCACCTATTTAGTATGCATTGTTAAGTGTTGTAAAACGCAACGTCTGAAAGTGTTGCATAAACGTGTACAAGTGTTGCAAAACGCAATACGTTGTGATTACAGCGTGTTGCTGCAATAAAGGGGGCACGGCACGTAGGCGTTGTGATAGACGTTGAAATCAGAACATTTATTTTTGCAGTGTAGATGTTACCAGTGTCAGTTTTGTTTGACGCCAAAGCTACAGCCACATCTCACAAATCATACAAGGAAAAAAAAAACTAGAAAACCCACCAAACTGTTCTACACTGACAATGTTCAGCAAGAAAGGGTGTGCATTATCAGGAAGCAGACTCCTCCCATCACTTTCTACAAATGTTTTCTCTTTTACCTAACCGCTCACCATTTTTAACAAATCAGTGGACGACTCTTGCTTTAGATTATACCGGGTATACCAAAAGTATACCTGGGTGATACACCGTGTGGTCATGCTGATATACTGGGGATTTTCATCTTTCTTCATGTTGGTACATACCAGTATGGTATACCATCAGTATGAACAAAGATAAAAATCCCCGGTATATCAGCATAAACACCCAGTATGTCATTCAGGTATATCATCAAGTGAATGCCAGTTCGAATCCTAAGGCTGACCCAAAATTAGGAAAATAAAGTAATCTTTCAGGTATGAGGAGGTTAACGGTTTTTCAACAAGTGATGTTAATACACCGGGTATCTCAAAAGTCAGGGGTCACCCGGTTGACCCGCTTGACCCCTGACTTTTGAGATACCCGGTATATTAACATCACTATAGTTAAAAAACCGTTAACCTCTTCAGACCCAAAAGATTCCTTTTTTTCCTAACTTTGGGTCAGCCGTATGATTCGAACTGGCATTCACTTGGTTTGGAGACGTGGACGCTGACCACTGGGCTGTGCTTGCTCGCTTTACGTGAGGTCCACTCGCGGTGCGCCTGGAATCCTACTTTTTGCCCAGCTCGTAGATGTCCCTTTTAAAGGACGTGTAATGGATGGGATCCAGGAGGTTAATGCATCATCATTTTTCATAGTGGGGAAAACTTCCAAGACATCACTAAATGTTATAAAAAGTGAGTCTGCAGATCGGTGGGAGATTGTCTAATTCACGTTTGTCATACGTCTGAAGGACAAGTGATGAAGTTAAATTGAAAGACTTGTGCATCAATGCGGCTTTACCTCGAAATGTTGGTTAAGATTTCTTAAACCAAGACACGGCCTTTCAACAATATTTTACTTGTGAAATCATGGCAAAAAATTTGCTTGCTCTATAAATAATGAGTAACGTTAATCCACCGCCAAGTGATGACACATCCTTAAAAAGTAGTGACATCACTAAACCAAGGAAAGGTCAATAAGGTTAACCCTTTTAAACAGCCGACTTGGCGCTTTGCCCTCTTCTTGGATTTCTTTTATTCAGTTTGCATCTCTGATTTTTGAGACATAAGTTATTACAATTATTTGCATATGTGATGGTTTGCAAACACTTCAGTCTCTGAACTAAAGGACTGTCTCAGTCTAAGTCCAACGTATTTCAGAGATGTAGTACGAAGAGAGATTAGATTAGGTTACGAGTACAAAACGAGTTCAGTAGGAACGAAACTTATGCTTATGATTAGATTTGTCTAAGAAAGTAATTTTACAATAACAATGGTATTAATTCTGTCAAACAACATTTTATGTGCGAGCGGACGTGAGAAAAATAGCGATATATCTAGCACTGTATGCTGACTCGATTTCACAAGCCTGAGGAATCGAATCAGTTTTCAAATTATGTAATTAAAATCATGCATGCCATCATCCTTACAAGGTGGGCCGTAACCTTAGTTTCCTCCGTAGCAAGGCGCTTTACATTGTGGACAGAAAAACACATTACTGTAAAACAAATGGCAGACGTGTCAATCCTGTCGGTGATTTGGGGTTCCATCACCCCTTCGTTTTCAGTTCTGTGTAACGAATCAGCCCTCATTTGGTTGAAACGGGGAATAAAATTACCTATCACAACGCACAATCAACCAATTATCATCAATCCACCAACTATTAACTTGACAAAAAAACAATCGGTAACCGTCGAATAAGAATGCACCCAGCGTCGGATTAGGTCGCCCAGGAATCCGGGAATCCCCGGGGAGGCCCCACTATAGGAGGCTCTTATGTAAAAAAAAAAAAAAAAAAATTTATATATATATATATATTGTTTGAAAAAGGTTAAGGGAATTCTTATTAAAATTGCATCCGTAGTTGCTGAAAACGTTTAAATTCGTACCGAATTCTTACAAAAAACGCTAGCTTCCGGAGATCTGTCCCACTCTCCACCACTTGGCAGGGAAGGCGACATTATGGTTAGTAAGGTATGTACACAAAGCTAATAAATAAATACAAACAAAAACGTTAGCTGTACCGTAAAAAGGGGTTATATGATTGAATTTTCACTTGTTAAAATGTACACGGATAAAAATTGATGATTTTTAAATGAAATATAATGGTCGCGTCCGTTCTTGAGACCTCCCATGATGCAACGCAAATTATCGAGTGAGCTGTACTGGCAGCAAGGCGCATTGACAGAGCTAAAAAAGTGGCGGCCACTCCATCATGTTCTAAACTTCGTCAAGGAAAAACTATCAACAGTCAAGCTAGGGAAGTAATTCTAATCGTTTCGCGTCGATAAAAGCAAGATGTATTCCCCAACAGTACCTTGAAGTAAGTAAGGATTCATTAAAGGCTACTGCACAATACACTGGAGTAAGTTATTCTACCTTAAACAGAATACAAGAACAACAAATTTGGCTTTGAAAGAATCTCCCTGGGCTTGACTGTTGATCCAAACGAAGACTTTTGTAAAAGCACAAAATGGTTCTTTTTCAGACCCACCAAATTGTGATAAGAGCCAGACGTCCTGTTTTATCTCGTATAGTACTGAATAAACGTTCGTTTCCCACTAATTTTTTCAAAAAAGTAATATATACAAAGTTTACGCCCCCCCCCTTCCCCTCCCCACAATCAATCCCCACCTAACCACACGTTTTGGGTATTGAGCACCAATAATATATTTTGTACGATTTGAGGGGGAAAAAGAAATTACAAAAACAGGGTCGCCTAAAAAAAAAAATCACATCCCCTCAAGCTCGTATCTCTATAAAAATTTACAACTCTGGAGGCGCACAAGTAAACAAAAGTTTTTCAGAATAAAAACCGTGAATTACAATTCGACTTGCAATCTCAGAGAACAAGAATTATATAAAATGTTGCCTGAAATTGTAGGTTTGTTTCTGATTAGTTTTGTCTAAGACCCAAAACTAACGACAAGAATGAACAACTCAAGTGGTTGTTCATTTGTGTGCCTGTGAATTTTCATGGAGATACATGAGTTGCCGTCAGGGGCGTCATACACCCACAAAATTAGACGGGGGAAGGGGGGGTCGAGGGCAAAATCTTTTTCAACTAGGGGACTTGGGGAGCGCTGGGGAAACGCTTTTATGAGTTTGAGACATCTGGAAGACCCAAATTGACACTTTTTAAAAGGAAGGGCTAGTACCAGACGGCCCGCCGTCCGCGCACAAGCCAAAATCATGTTTATTTATAGGGAATTGAAATTAGGCTAAGGGGGAAGGGGGAAGAGGACCCCGTCCCCCCCCCCACCCACCCCACCCCTCGTTCCCCAATGGCACGACGCCCCTGGTTGTAGTGTAATAAGTTTGAAAATACGAATTGAAAAACAACGCAACCCTATAGTGTTACATACACCAAGAATTTCGCAAGGATTATCATTTGCGACTTCATATTTTTTTTTCAAGTAAAGAACAGAAACAAGTATTCTTCTTAACCATTTATGCCTCCAGTAGCATCGTTTATTTTCGTTTTTTTTTATTAACACGAAAAACTTTTTTTATGCGTAATTCGCGTCTGCTAGGGATAAAAAAAAAAAAAGTTTTTTTTCCTTTTGCTGGCATAGCACATGCTTACCAATGAACGGATTTCAGCAGCTGACCGGTCGGCTTTCCCGCAGAGCAGTCTGCAATGCTGGTTACATGCAGAGAGCTCCACTGGTGCTGGCAAAAAAAGTCGTTGACAATTTTTCAGAGGACTCAAGAACCGGCGTGCGTATTATAATAAAATGTACAATTGAGAAAATTGCATATGTTTAAGTGCTGTTGTGCTTTACGAAAGCACAACAGCACTTAAACAGATGCAATTTTCTCAATTGTACATTTGATTATTTCAATTAAAAATGATCAATTTTTATCCGTGTACATTTTAACAAGTGAAAATTCAATCATGTAACCCCTTTTTACGGCACACGTGACGTTTTTGTTTGTAATCCGGGTACCTTTTTTACGGCTATGGCGTCATGCTACAAAGGTTTATGCACGCTGTCGATTGTTGCTGGCCACTTTGAAACAATTCAAGTCACCTTTGAAAGCCTGCATCTGCGAAATAAATACGCAATTCTATCGTTTTTAGCTGCCAATTTCGAGGCCCCTCGAAATTAACAAGGCAGCTTAGTCTGGTTTAAAAATATATGCGTTTAGCTGAGACACTAATTCTTTCATTTCATTTCATTTATTTCCCAGAAGCCGTGGTCTCACACCGTACGCTCCTAAGTACAAATGCTAAATATAAACCAACGAAATCAACACAAACACAAACCACAACCAGATATCTCAACCACAAATCCCCACCGCAACTGATTCTTTCATTTTACCGTTCAACAATCAACTTTTTAGCAAAGAATAACACGTGCACGAAGAATAAATGTGGAGTTTGGTGAGTGGCATTGTTCCCTAAATACAATGGTTAAAACAATGTAAAACAATCAAAATGATCGTTTAGGGTCCCGTAACTCCGGAATGGATGGACCAATCGAAAAAGTGGTCCCTGTAAGGTTGAAGCCCAGGGAAATTTCTGGCTCAGATCATGTTTCAGATTTTAGGTAGGTGCAGTAGTTTTTTCTGACACCGTGTCAGCCAAGAAGAAGCAGAACAACAACAAGAACCAGAACAACAACAACAAGAAGTGAACAGTTTTCAAATTTACGTGTGGCTTCCTACGTCTACTCTTGCACGGAATTGCATAAAAGTTGGTGTAAAGTTTGGTAAAAGTTGCTATCTACTATCTGGCGAAGTTTGGTCGAAATATATTGAATAGAAACGGAGAAATTAATAATTTCAGTTTTGCTGGAGAGAGGACTTCAATCATATAAATCGCCGTGTATGATAAATAAATAAATAAAAACATAAAAGGGGTCCCAAGCCAGAAAAAAAAGGGGGCCACGACACCCAGTTTGAACCAGGTCCCAGTAATCCTGTCACTGGACCTGACACTGGGGAAGCTTACGGGTTCTTAAATGTCCCCAATTAAAATTGTTCGGTTGGATAGAAATATGTTTGTTATGCTACCATATAAAATATTTAACGAATTGCTATTTTTTTCTTTTTCTGAAACCCCTGTTTAACCCCTGTTTATATCAGCCTATACTGTGTTCAAACTTGATTTCCAATATCAATTT